>CAUYRT010071391.1:0-38645 GCA_963574885.1 Lepilemur ruficaudatus
AAACCAGCTCTTATTACACCCATATTCCCCTACACCTACTGTTCCCCATAGCCTTAAAACAGCCTCAAGGGCCCCACTATGCTCCCGTTCAGCTTGAAGTAGCCAGAGAGAGTCATCGACCCTCTTATACCAAAGAGGCTGAAATGTAAGGCTGGTGGGCGGAATCCCCCTAGGGACTTGCACCCCCCCTCCCCACATCCTGAAGTCGCCACGTGGGTCTGACACGCAGCTTCCTGGCAGAGGAACCACCCGCTAGGGCCGCTTCCTGTTTTGCAGCGACGATCTGGCCCAGCTGTCACTCTGGATCTACTGCGCGTCAAGACGGCCCCTATATAACCCTCCTCCCCAGTCCAAGTGATGCGATTTCTTGGGCCCCTTTCCCCGGGACCCTTGAACCTCGCCCGGGAGCGCTCTACAAATAAAGCTACTTTTGTTTAGCACATTCGGCCTCTTCCTTTTTATTCCAAACTTTACAACTTGCAATTATTACGTGTCAATTAAAAACAAAATAAAACTTTTTTTAAAAAAAGATATATACGGTATTAGACTGGAAAAAGTATTTTTAGAAAATATTTAGTTATCTTTTATAGCTCGGAGTTATACATTGAACTTGATGCTATGGGATGACTCTAAAAGAAGCGTACACATGGGAACACCTTCCTAAACTGGTAAATGAGAGAGAAATAAACTTGTCTTGAACTTTTAGATTTTTGCTCTATTTGTTAGAGCAACTGGCCTGCCCTGGGCTTTTGTAAAGGGTTTATAATTAATACACATCAGCCCCACAGCTCAATCTGAGCATCTAATTCAAAAGCCTTCTGCACGTGATTTGGGGGCTGTGGATAATGAGATTTGGAGAGTCCACCAGCAATACTATGTGTGGTGCATCAACACTGATGGCTAGATGCTTCTAAAGCAGCTGGGAGGCCAGAGTGCTACACAGCCAGTAGAACTACAGTCCCCAACCCCCAGAATGCAGATCAGTACCAGTCCACGGCCTGTTAGGAACTGGAACGCATAGCAGGAGGTGAGCAGCAGGCCAGCAAGCAAAGCTTCATCCGTACTTACAGCCACCCCCAGCACTCACATCACCTCCTGAGCTCTGCTTCCCCCACCCATCCCGTCCATGGAAACACTGTCTTCCGTGAAACCAGTCCCTGGTGCCAAAAAGGTTGGGGACCACTGAGAAGACAAAAACAAACCTCAGCACTCCGACACATCACCCCCGAATCTACAGAAAGAACACAGGTGGGCAGCAGTGCCCCAGCAAGCAGCCTTGGTTTGACTTACCCTGTTACTGAGTCTCCAGTTGTAAATGTATTTTCTTCATTAAAACTTTTTGGGTGTTTTCCACCTGCAACTTTTGCCCAAACTTAGTATCAAGCTTTATTTCTTCTTTGTGAACAATTTTAAATGATTTAACTGGAGTGAGCAAACATGAGTTAGAAAATGCTTTATAAAGTTCTTCTTGATATGTATCCATTGAGTCACAGAAGCAGGACATACACACAAGGCAGAATTATAATGAGAAAGAAAATCTATGTATAAGTACTGAAGGGATTAGCTCTGGCTTACTGCCTTGCTGACATTATTGACATTATCAAGAAGCATCCTAATAAAATATATTGTTCCATTATCACCCTGATATTACCAAAATAGTGAGGGAGAGAGAAAGTGCCCTGCTGCATCCTCTTAAAATTAGCAATGACCTTGCTAATTAAAACTTAATTGTGAGAGAGTAACATGTTGATGCCCCCCTTTGAAAAACTGGCATAGATCCCCACTAATTTAAAAGTTGTCACTTAAAAACCCAAAGAAATTGGCTTATTAAAATGAACACTAATGGAAAGTTCTGTTACTCAGAGATGACAGGACAGAGGATTGAGGCGAGGAAGGAATGAGTGTGTATGTCTTGTGTTGCCTTTCATTATCTGAGACGAAGCCTCTGACAGCAAGAACACCATCAGGAGGACGAAAACAAAATGAGTGTGGCAGGAACCACATTCTCCTTGTTTATTAATATGCATTATATAAAGCTCTAAGCCACTGGGTGCCACAGATAGGTGTGTTATTCTATTCAGGTATATTAATTTTAAACAAGTGTGTGAAGAGAGGTTCAAGGACAACACAGTTTGGTATATCTTAGTTTATTTTTTATGTGACTCTTTGGGAAGCCCTTTTATTCTGGCATGAGAAGAGAGAGAGGATTATTCTTTAAACAACTAAAAAATTCAGTGAATGCATTAACCTATCTTCTCAGTGAGTCATCCAAATAACACTTCAACAAATACACACACACACACACATGCACACACATTCTTTCCCACTTTAAAATGCTTTTTATCTTATGTTTTTCCATGCCATCCACAACTACCTAACCTCAGAAAACATATGCATGCCAAGAAGCAATAGACTATGTTTCCCTTTACTCTAATCCAAGCAGCAGATAAAACAACCTCCCCTATCCAAAAAAAAAGTATGTATAATAATAGAAAGAAATGTCCTTCAACTCAGCTTCCTTGTTGATTTGCTCAGTGCCTGTCGTATTCAAGGGACTACCATCTAGGGCTCATATCTCATTTCTGTCCAAACCCATATTTTCAGGTAGCAAAAAACAGCCTGCTTTGGAGCCAAATGACTTGAATCCTGTGCTAACTACACCACCTCCCAATAGTGTAATTTGGGGTAGTAAAATTAAATTTTCTGGTCCTTAGTTTTCTATCATTGTCAAGTTACTAAAAGTATCTTCTTAAGGTTTTACTAAAGCACTTAACAAAGTACTTACTTTGTTGAAAACAAAACTTTGTTAAAACTCAGTAGACATTAGCCTTGACTCTACTTTTGCTCTATTGAACAAGCCACATAACTTTGATCTGCTTGTCTTCCTTCCGCTTACCTTCAACACAATGATATTTGGTCCTTACCCAGGAATTGTTCATTGTTTTAGAAGCCCTTCTCTACCTATTCTCGTAAAGTATCTCACTCACTTATTTGAATCTTCTTTGTCGTTATACTAACAAAGTAGTTTATTGAATGTTTCAGGGATACAATTCTCCTGCAAGCCCTGTGTTAAGTAAATTCCATTCATAGCCTCACCTGTCCAACATAAGAGATTTAGCAGAGACAGTGAGAAAGGTAAAAGAAGAAAAAAGGGGAGAAAACTCAGCCAAATAAAATGTGGAAGGAAATTGAAGTGCTTATAAGGGTTTTATCAAGCCTTGACCCAAATATAACCTGTGCAATGGTAGCTCCTACAATAAGATGTTATGAGAGCAAAGTTTTTAAGAATTCTTAACCTAGAAACAATCTTAAGAAAAATGTGCTACATCCAATCACTTTGTAAATAAAGAAATTGAGGCATGGCAAGTATAAATGATTTTTCTTAAGGCATAAGGCATATTCCTATTAAATAACATACCCAAGATGCAAACCCTAGTCCCCTTACTCTTAGGGCAGAGTTCCTATCCCTAAATTTTTCTGTCCCCTAGATTATTAACCTGGGAAGCGATTTATCTATCCAATCATAAGAAGTCATCTTTAATTTAAGATATTTGCCTGTCTTCTCAACATTGGATGGACTTTTCCTGGAATAAGATTGTCTACTGCATTTCACTAGAATCAGATCTTGATGTCCCCAGCATCTTCTGAAGCACTTTAGATACATGACACCCAAAGCCAGCCCCACTTTGGTCAGTAAAGTTGCAGCTAGATCATGATGTGAATATGAATGTGAATATGCTATGAACTGAAAGAGAACAACAGCTACACATACTCAAAACTATTCTCCTGGAACTTTTCACTATCTGTTTAATAATTTGTTAGGAAAACTATTTTTAGGCAAACTTTGCATTAGGCATTTTATTTTATTTCAGCATATTATGGGGGTACAAATTTTAAGGTTACGTATATTGCCCTTGCCCCCACTCCTCCCTAGAGTCAGAGCATCAAGCATGACCATCCCCCAGACGGTATGCATCACACTCCTTATGTATGTATATATGCATCCCCTCCTCCCCTCTCCCATCTTAATCTACCTCTTCTCATTCAATCACCTTACCCCTGTTAGAATGGTTTTTATTTACAAATCCAAAAACAATAGATGCTGGCATGGATGCAGAGAGAAAGCAATGCTTATACACTGTTGGTTGGACTGTACATTAAACAATCTCTATGGAAAACAGTATGGAGATTTCTCAAAGAACTAAAAGTAGACTGACCATTTGATCCAACAATCCCACTACTGGGTATCTTCCCAAAGGAAAAGAAGTCATTTTAGACATCTGCACTTGAATGTTTGTTTATTGCAGCACAATTCATAATTCCAAAGACGTGGAATCAACTCAAGTGCCCATCAGTTCATGAGTGGATTCACAGAATGTGGTACATGTATACCATTGAATACTACTCAGTCATAAAAAGACACATTAATGCCTTTTGCAACAATTTGGATGGAACTGGAGACCATTACCCTAAGTGAAGTATGTAAAGAATGGAAAAACAAGTACCACATTTACTCGCTATTAAATTGGTCCTAACAAATGAGTACACATCTGCACAGAGGAAGTCAAGCTCAGTGGAAATCAAGTAGGGGCAAAAACCTACCTAATGGGTACAGTGAACACTGTTTGGGTGATGGGCACACTTATAGCTGTAACTCAAGCATTACAAAAGTGATCCATGTAACCAAAACCATTTGTACCCCTATAATACTCTGAAATAAAAGAAGACTAATACGAGAAAAAAATTAAAAAGAGAAAAAAGATAACCGACTAGCTGTTAAAAAATTATAGCTGTTTGGAATTTAAAAATTTAATGTAAAAAAAGTAGATTTTCAATATACATTTTCGAATGAAGGAATAATTTAGGCACTGTTATCTACACTGTCATCAAAATAGAACATAAGTGTCTTAGGCAATAGATAATGTATCCAAAGGCACTACTTAATGCAAAACAAGTCTGAAATTCAACTCAAGGCTCTTTTGCGAAAAAGCCCATTTCCTTTCCTCGCCACTTGACATCATTTTCGCTGCTTCTCTGGGATAAAGGCATCATCTTCAGAAGGTGTCTGTTGCATAATGGATCCTCAGAGTAGAAATGTATCAATCATTGTACACAGTGAATACATTAGTGAACATGAATTGATTGAAGTACCTTGCAGAGAACAAGTATTTGAGGGAAAGAGGACTTAAAACATGGAAGTTTCGATTGAAGCAAGGAAGTCAGAGCAGACATGAAGTCTGGGCCTTGACCCAGCAAGGCTGTGCATTGCGGAACAAGAGTGAGGCAGAGTTACTCCATAATTCTCCATAGACCAGTCCTGACATCCCACCATCATTTTAAATGAGAAGTGCTACTTGGATCTGATTTTGAGGGTTTCGGTTTTAGGATTTCACTGCTATTTTCACTCTGAAAGGTCATTAGAGACTACGTTAGATGGAGATAACTCTGTCTCCGGCTCAGTGTGCTCCTTCTATAAGTGTGCCCTCCTGAAAATAAACTACATCTGGCAACCACTCGTGTGAATTACCTAAATAAAAGACTCACACTGTTAATGGAGCACTTTTGTACTAGAAAAAGAAGCCATTAGATTTGATGTTGAAAGAAACTGCTACTGTCACTCACTTGATTGATTGCATCTTTTATTAGGTCTTCGCTGAATTATTTTATGGTATTTCTCTTTTTCATCTGCTCCCCTTTGTTGGGATATTAAGAATGTATATTTTGAAAATAGTGGTAAAAAAGTGTTGAGAAGTATAAAATTCAAGATCATAAAAGCCTTTTCATGGGTGGCATTATGAACGTAGCTGTCATGTGGAGTCTGGAATGTAGGTGTACATTTCAGGGAGTGAGGATTATGTTGTAAAGGGAAGTGGAAGTATAAATTGGAGCTTTAGGTTTGGGGAAAGAAAGGGAGTGAAGGCAACGGAAAAGTAAGCGTGGGGCATATATCACAACCATTAGCAAAGAGGCCTCCTTCGGTCACGGCCTTCCAACTAATGGTTTCTGAAGTGATGTTTTCAAGTACCAGATGTAAACTCTGCTCAGCAGGGTGTGCTCTGTTTGAACTCCCCCTTTTATCACCTGGCAGAGCCTGCGATCCACCTGGCTAACACATCAGAAAATGTTCTAGGTTTAAATATATGTACCCACATCACCAGGGACCCTGCTGCAGTGGGTATAACAGGAGCATCTGTGTACCGAGAGAACAAGGAATTTGGTGCATGATGAAAGGTACCCAAGCAATGCACGCAGCAAGAGAAGAGTGAGAGAAAGAGTTGTTATAGAACTCTGACTGGCTAAATGTGCACATGGCAATCGGAGCCCACAGGACTCTGGGAGACAGCTAATAATCATCGTGACAGGCTGTCAAGTTTCTGTTTTTCCCTTTCCTATTTTGCATATTGACCCTGAACTGGGTAGCATGTTCATTTTCTATGCCTCACCACATAGCATCAGGGCTGGGCCAGCCTTGGCTGGTATCTGTGCTAACTAACAAGCGGCCACCTTTGACAAGTGCACAGAATCACATGTTTGTATTTATAAATGCTGTGCACAGAGCCACACTGGTAGGCAAGGCTGCCAAGGGTGCCACACTGATGAGGTGCAGAGGATTTCAGGTGAGCAGGGAGAATCTCATTAGCCAGGTGCCTCCTATTCTTCCTGTTTGGCTGCCAGAGGCCGAGGAGTCCAGCAAGTTTATACACAGGCACACAGTAGTGGTTGTTGTCTGACAGTACTAAAGGGCTCCCCATTGGCCCTTCCCAATTCACTAACCAAAACAATTCTTGAATTCAGAGTATTCATCCTTATCTTTGGTTGAATTCTGTAAATGCAGACCCTGAGAAAGAGATTCTTGTGAAAGTGATTTATAAGAAAGAGTTTCTGGGAAAAGCCATTAGGGGAGTGAGGAAATGAGACAAAGCGAGAAGTTTGCAGTGGCAGAATAATGTCCCTGCCCTTTCTCCAGATGTTCACCTCTCAACACTCAGAGTCTATGAAGATGTTGCCTTACATGGCAAACAGGAATTAAAGTTTCAGTTGGAATCACTGTTACCAGTCAGCTGACCACAAAAAAAGAGAGATTGCCCTGGATTATATATAATAGGCTCAATTTTATCCCAAGAGTCCTTAAATGCAAAAGAGGGAAGCAGAAGGGTAGGTCAGGGAGAAGGTAGCATGAGAAGGATCTGACACTCTGTGCTGGCTCTTGGGTATTGGAGGTTATGTGTGAGGACTAGAGGGGGCTTCTAGGAGCTAAGGGTGAGGTCCAGCAGACAGCCAGCAAGGAAATAGGACCTCAGCCACATGGAATGGAATTCTGCCAGTACCTGAATGAACAAGGGAAAAGATTCTTCCTTAGAGCCTGCAAAAAGAAGCATAGACCTGCTAAAACCTTTTAGCCAGCAAGACCATACAGGATGTCTGATCTGCAGACTATAAAATAGTAAGTAAAGAATTTGTGTTGTTTTAAGTCATTAAAGTTGTGATAATTAGTTATGGCACCCATAAGAAACCAATACAGAGGCCAGGTGAAGATGTGATATCAAGCAAAGTGCCATAGAGGGTAACTAGCTCAATTTCCTGGAAGAAATCTGGTGACAGTGTAAGTCACACCTTGGAGTTTTTATATCAGAGACCAGAGCGCTGGGTATTACACCCAGCGTCCATCAAGCATTGTTAGGGGCTGGGAGTATGGAGTGGCAGTAGAAACCTAATTTTCTATGCATGTTTCACTCTCCCCATGCACAGGAAAGCCCCTTACCACCCGAGGGTAGCCTTTCAAAGAGGAGCAGGTGGTGGCTGTAAGGAAAAAAAGGCATCAGATCCAGTGTGTAGGAAAACGATGCAGGGATCCAAGGGGATGTGGGCAGAGTGCTCTCTGCTCCAGTCATCCATCATAATGAATACACAGGCTCCAAAAACCTGTCCTTTAAATGAAAAATAGCTCAGGAGACAAAATACAAGCTTTGAAAGAGATGGAGGCATGGTCAAACCCAACTTTAATTTGTCACCTTGGGTGAATTACCTACTCTCTTTAAGTCTTAGTTTCTTGGAGTGGGAAATATGAATTGCTAATGGGCAACTTTCTTGCTACATCTCCATGAAGATTCCATAAATGATTGAATGGAAAGTATCTTGCACAATGTCTGGCAACCAGCTTTTTTCTCCTATGACTTTGGTCCTCAAGACTAAACACACTTTATCCAGCATGAGAAGGGGAGAGCAACGTTGAGTTTTAACCTGGGTCTCAGCATCCTGCATATTTTTCTCTTTTCCTTCAGTTATGAACATGCCAGTTTCCTCCCATCTTCACAAAAGCCCTCTCTGTTCTTCAGAACCTCCTCTAGATACTGAGACTCTCTTCATTTTTATAAACTTATTACAACAGTATTCTGCACTCCATGTCTCTATCATCTTATCTTCCATTTCTTTCAAAACCACTATGGTCTGCCTTCTGTTTCCACAATCCGTAGTGGTTGTCCTTTGAAAGTATTACCCTGTTTGCCAAACCTACTGTTTCTTCTTGGGCTCACAGTAGTAGCTGACATTGCAGCCCACTCATGGTTGACCCCCAATCTCCTTGCTGTTCCTCTCACTCTGCTTCTCTCTGAAATGTTAAATATCCCTCATCTGCAGGGGTTCCTTTCAGCTCCCCCCTTAAACTCTCAATTTAATAGTGTCAGTAATAGTAGTCAATATCGATTGGTATTTACACTGTGTGAGGCACTTGACTAAGGACTTTGCATGTGTCATAAGATAGTTACTACGAGCATTCCCATTTGCAAATAAGGAAATCAAGGCTTGGAGAGGTGAGAGAACTTGCCCAGAGTTACACATCCTAAGGGGTGGAGCTGAGATTTGAATCCAGAAACCTGATTTATGCCCACTATTTCATTTGGTCTCTCTTTCTGGTTACCACATCCGTATGCATGTTTTCAGCTACCATAAAAACGTGCTGAAGACCAACAAGTCTATATCTCTTGCCTAATATCTCTGCTGAGCAACAGACCTATGTGCTCCCTAACTCCAAGACAGATTCATTTGCATGCACTGCAGACATTTCCCTCCGTGCTTCCTAACCCCAATCTCACCCACCTCAGATAACATGCCCTCCTCTTCCTGTCACAGCAAATGGTACCAACTCAGTTGCCTGATGCCATTCTAGTCTGCTTCATTCTCCACACTCAACAGAGTCTCAACACTACAACAGCTCTGGACCCCTGCTGCCAATCCACAACTATTGTAGCCTTGTTTCAAGCTACCAACATTTCTGTTTGAACTACTACAGTTAACTCTTAACCCATCCCTCTGTCTTCAATCTCACCACCTCCCCAATCCACCCTATTGCCCAGGTCAGTTTCCTAATCCATAAATCTGAACACAGTGTGCTTCAACAGCTTTCCATTAACTTTGTGATAAAGTACAAAGCCTGAGTTTGTCTATGAAGGCTATCTGTGATCTTTCCATGACTACCTGGCCAATGGCTACCTATCCTTAAACACCCACTCAAGCATTACTATGCCCAGAAGACTTTTCTGCCTATACAGATCAAGTGAAATTCACTGTCTTTGCACTCCCTCTATGATTCTTTCAGTATGCCTTTTTCAGAATGATTATCAAACCAGGTTGTATAATAATTCACGTTTTTATCTATCTCCCCAACTAGACTACAAGCTCCCAGAAGGCAGGGATTGTGTCATTCAGTGCAGTGTCCCACAGCACATAGTAGAAATGCACTAAATATCTATTGAATGAAAACAGCACAAATAAATGGACAAATAAAGACCATATCATACCATGGCTATCTACCAAGACCTCTGGGTTTCCCACAGATCCCTAACAAATGCTTTCCAGGTACTTATTATCCAGAAAATGCTGATGTTTCTCTTGACACCATATGATAGTCAAAAGCTCAAGTGCCCACCAGGAAATACACATCTGAACACATCATAGCTGAGAAAGACACTGTCACAAAGAGAAAGGGACACAGTCACCCATGAGGAAGGATTTTCATGACTGCAGTTACAGTGTGTAGCTACTCAAGGTATTAGCCAAGGCAGTCAAATAGCACTTTGCACTTCAAGATTAAATCCAAGAGGATACTAATATGAATAGAATGGAAAGAGATTTCCAACTGGGGCACAGGAATCCACCACCTTCTTAGGAAATTGTACCAAGATACAATTTTTTTCCCAAGTATAATAATTGCACAGGGCAAAGGAGTGGTGGGGAGGATTCAAACATCCCTCATCTTATTATATTCTATTCAGGTCTTCCTTGGAGAACAGTCACAAAATAGAAAGAAAAAAAAAACGAGGGGAGAGGGGTTTTTCACTCTTACATTCGCTAACTGTGTAGTGGCAGAAATTGCTGCTAGTGACAGTGTTATTATATAGGACATAAAGAATAAAGCACTCTGAAAAGTGTCTATTTATAGAGCAAATACTTGGCTACCATTATGCAGTCTCCTGATGACGACAAGGAAATACGTATGGCCTGTTGGAGATAGGCCAAAAGGAGACCTGACTTCCAGGACTATCTCTGTCCTCATTAGCTTCCCCAGCTAGTTCCACATATTCCAGTTCCCAGCCTGCAAAAGAAGAAATGAAGCAAATACTCCTTAAGGTCCCTTAATACTCTAATTTTTCAAGGTTCTCCCTCTTGATTCACTCTCACTTGACACAGCGAAGGCTGAAATCCAGCCAGAGGAAGGCAAAGAAATACGTGGATGATCCAAGCAACTGTGTCATGGAAGACTCAAGAATGAGATTAGCCAGGAATGAGGGAAAGGAAGAATAATGCTCTTGCAGCGTTCACTACCTATTTCCCACTTTCTCCCATTCTAAACTCTTGAACTGACACTAGACAATGCAAACTAAGGAGAGGTTTGGTATGTAGCCTGGTGAGTAGCTAGACAGCTCATCTTCCAAACACACCAAGTAAAAAAGCTAAATTTTATGTGCCTGGGGATGGGTAGGGACCATTCACAGAGAAAAGACAGACGTTAGAGCAGTCAAGTTACACCAGAGTTCTGAGTAAAGGAGTAGGTAAAGTTCATACAGGTGGCCTTCCCTGGTACTGGATTTGAAAATGCCACTAAGTAGCAACTGTACAGCAGTAAAGATGGGACAGGTTTTTAAGGAGGCAAACAATGTTACACTCTTTTTTTAACCATACATGAAGCCATTTGAAATCAGAACACTATAAGGAACTCAAAGGAGCTCCAGACCTGACAGTTGTAGACTCTAAAAAGAGCACGCAAGCTGTCCTGTTACACTAAGTTCTCACATTCTCAACACTCTGCACAATGCCTGTGTAAAAATAAACAGCCCGGGAACCTACTAAAAAGGGTGTATCTTTGTACCCACTCCCAGTGCAGATTGTGCTGTCAGTGACACAGTTTTACTGTGTCTTCTTCCATCTTTCTGTGTTTATAATCCTATTTATGCATATATACATAATGTACTTAGCTTTGTATTTTTTCTCCAAAAATTGTCATCCCTATTTTTAACAGAGTCTTTTTCATGTATTAAACAATACATGAAAGGTAAAGACACAAAACTACTAAGCTAAAAGGTACAATGTCCCTACTCAGTGGCACTGTTGGACTTGCAGTCACAATATGTTCTTTTGCATACTCAATAAGTTAAGAAAAATATGTCACAATTTGTTCTTACAGCTATCTTGTGTACCTCCGGTCAAGAGGACATATTTATCATTTCCTTTTTTCATTCTCCCTTCCAGGTACCACAGTGGTTTTCCCTGGGAATTCTGTTATTGGTGTTTATTATTGTTATTGACATTGCTTTGCTTTATGCCCACTTTATTTTGTTGTTGCTAGTATTTCTGTTTGCAGCAGGGAACATAAAAGGTATAACCAGGCTGCATTGTTATTCAATGTTGAGACCTCCTATTCCTGGTGCCTCCCAGCTTATTCCCTGACCACCTACCTGGGTAAAAACTTGCTGCTGGCTTATTTCTGCAACGGTACCTTTGGGACTCATGACTTGGGGTCTTTCCCTTTCTTCTTTCCTTCTCTTGGTTTCTTGGTCCCAAGAAACCTTTGTTCCAACACTCAATCTACAGGTGTCTGCCCATTGCCCATGGGCTCGGGCACTCCTGCCCAATGCCTTTATACTTCACTCTTGAACATTTGTCATTTGAATGCGGAAAGCACAGCACCCACATATACACAAGCATGAGTATGAAGCAATGAGATTGACTTCAAAAACCTCATACCAAAATAAAGTCTTATAGCTTTATAGTCACAGTCTATATTTGTCTGTTTATATTCCTGTTTATATATGCATATAGAGATACTGTATTTAGATTTTTATTTCTTTCCCCTACAACTGTCATTCTATTTTTAACAGATTTTTCACTCTTCAAATATGATAGGAAAAGACAGAATTATGCAGGTAAATTGCTGCTGCCATAGAACAGATGGAAACCAATAGCACAGATTTTAAAAAACCATAATTTAAAAAGTGTAGTTTCTATTAAGACTGTCCTTTGGGGATTGGATTTTGGAAAGTAAGCCCAACAGATAGTCAGAAAACATACATTCTAGTCTAACATCTGATACTAAAGACCTGAAAATGAGGGGCATAGAATAGGAAATTTTTTCACACAATGCTTAACTTTGAGGGAATGTCCTTCATCTTAAACTGATGCCACTTGAGTATTAAATGCTAGGCGCAACCCCTAGATGTCTTAGTCTATGCAGGCTGCTATAACAAAAGTACCATAAATTGGGTAGCTTGTAAACAACATAAATTTATTTCTCACAGTTCTAGATGTTGGAAAGTTCAAGATCAAAATGTTGGCAGATTTGGTGTCTGGTGAGGGCCTACTTTCTGGTTCATACAAGGCATCTTTTTGCTGTGTCTTCACATGGTGAAAGGGGCAAGGAAGCTTTTTGGGTTTTGTTTAAAAGGGCACTAATCACATTCACAAGAGTTCTGCTCTCATGACCTAATCACCTCCCAAAAGCTCTACCTCCTAAATCTATCACATGGGTGGTGAGATTTGGATTTTGAGGGGACACAGACATTCAGACCATAGACACTTCAAACATACCCAAAATATCCTCACACACATCCAACTGCCCCCTAAGGGGGCTGGACTACAATCAGTTGGGAAATAATGAGTGATTTCATGATTCCAGTTAAAAAGGCATTTGTGCAGAATGGCTTAAGATTTTTATTATTTGTGAAACAGGAGAACCATCAGATTGATGGCATAGTGTAGTGGTTTCTAAGATATTAATTAAACTTATTTGAAATATTTTTGAGTCTACTTGATAATGATTTGTGATAAACTATGGGATAGTTCCCCCAAATCCATTCTCCCTCTCTTCCACAATCACAGGCATTGGTGGAGGTTGGTGGTACAACAAAATGGAAGGAGTCTCTGTCCATCAGTGACTTTGTATAGCAGAACTGCCCTGAGGGCCTGGACCGGCCAAACTAATACTTTTTACGTGAGTCATTGTGTTTTGGATCTCTTTGGTACAGCAACATAACCTTTACCTTGGCTTAGCCAAGAAATTAGCAATAACACAGAATAATCATCATTATAACACTGAATTATAATAATAATACAGACATTAGTACCTGGAAGCAAGATACGATATAACAAAGCCTAAAATATGTTTCTAAGCTGGTTTAAAAATTAGGTGGTGGGCAGTGAAGAAATAGTGCCTGCTAAACTTCTGTACCCCTTCTTACGCCATGCTGAATAATTTGGGAAAACGCTCGCCTGTATAACTCAGAAAGCAGACTGCATGTCCAAGGAGCCTGTAGCTCTAGAGGAAGTGGTGGGAAACAACCAGAAATGTAGGGATTATTGTTCCTTACCATTTTTACAAGATTCATAAGAAAGAGATAAACTCGGGCAAGAATTTACCCATTTGAAAGCAGACATAGAAAGAGTTATGAATCTGCTAAGTGAGACACTCCTTGCCTGCAGTAAGAAATATAAATTGTCTGAGAATCCAGAAATTTGAAGCCTTGCAGGATTGGAAACCCAATTGGTTCCACACCCAAGAATAGCAGAACATAAGTTTATTACCTAGAACCTCTCTCTAGCACTTGCCATAAAGACTTCTTCACATGAGATGCATTCAGTACAGAAATCAGTTAAAGATTATTATCTTCCAACCCAAGCTTAACTAAGGAATGAGGGGATGGACTTGGCAGAGATATCTATAAGTAAAAGAGAATCAACAGGCATAAGAACTATGTCTAGAAAAAAATCTTTATGTAATAATATCTGTCAATAGAAATGATTGGAAGCAAATAGATTGAATGCCTAAATTTTTCAGGACATTGTGTCACCCAAGAAATCACAAGCCTGCTTCAGGGAGAAGCAGCTGCAAAAACTGTACTCAGTATCCACTTTCAAGAGACAACCTGACAAGTGGAACTCTTATGAAGGATAAAGGTGGGGTCCACAGAGCAAAATGGACAGGAGAGCTACCCCAGAAAGCAGAAAAAGGAGTGGCCAGAGCGCTAATCACAGACCATATTCTACCACTAAGGTAGGAAGTCTCTGTAATAACTAAGGACTATTATGTTTCCAATTCTTCCCTTTTCTGACTGGGAGTTTTTAATTGCAGTTATATTTTAGGCTGAAAATTTGTCTATTGTTTTCCAGTCACTAGATCACAAAGAACTTCATCTGGACTGTTGCGGAGAACTATCACCCAGGGTTCCTAAGCTTCATCCTGATGCAGTAAGGACAGGGTCTTTATTACCTTCTCTAGAGCTCAAAAAGAAGACAATAAGAAGTATATCCATGGACATTAAGGGGTCCTGAGGGGCAAACTGCTAGTTGTCCCCAAAATCTGCCCTCACATGTTTTCCATATTTTCTTTTTCTAAAAATAAATTTTATTGGCCGGGCGCGGTGGCTCACACCTGTAATCGTAGCACTCTGGGAGGCCGAGGCGGGCAGATAGCTCAAGATCAGGAGTTTGAAACCACCCTGAGCAAGAGTGAGACCCTGTCTCTACTAAAAATAGAAAGAAATTAATTGGCCAACTAAAAATATATAGAAAAAATTCGCCGGGCAAGGTGGCACATGCCTGTAGTCCCAGCTACTTGGGAGGCTGAGGCAGAAGGATTGCTTGAGCCCAGGAGTTTGAGGTTGCTGTGAGCTAGGCTGACGCCATGGCACTCACTCTAGCCTGGGCAACAGACTGAGACTCTGTCTCAAAAAAAAAAAAATTAATTAATTAATTTTATTGTATATATTTAAGGTATACAACATGGTGTTATGGGTTACATATAGATAGTAAAAAAGTTACTACAGTGAAGCAAATTAACATTTTCATCATTTCACATAATTACTCACTTTTTTATTGTGGCAAGAGCTGGGGAGATCAACTTTTAGCATGAATCCCATATACAGAACAATTTATTACCTATAGTCTTCATGTCATACCTTAGATCTCTAGACCTGTTCATCCTACATATCTGCTACTTTGTGTTCTCTGATCTGCATCTCCCCATTTCCTCTCTCATTCCCCCCACCCTGCGTCAGTAACCAACGTTTTGTTCTCTATCTCTATGTATTTAATTTTTCTTCGATTCTGCCATTTGTCACAATGTGGATGCTCTCACCTAATTTCATGGGCATCTAGCTAGTAACTATATTTTCCAGCCCCCAGTAGAATGTGAATAGAGGTACTTGGTGCATTTTGAAACTTTGTTGAAAGGAAATCTCTTGCTCTGGACTTCTCCCTTTTTATGAACTGAGACACAGCCATGTTAGCTTCCCTGATCCCAGCTTGGGGCTTGTCAGTCAGGACAGGATTCTGATGGTGAATGATGCAGACCAAGGTGAAATATGGGTCTCTCAAGAATGTCCTTCATGAAGCATAGCTGCCCCCTACCGCCCTGGCCTGGACTGGCTGAAGTGTTACATACAGTAACCTCTATCTTTCTGAAATCATTCTATTTCTGGTTCCCTTTGTCACAACAACTTAGCCTTTGTTATAACTAATAAATCATTCACATTTCTGTCCCTTTGTAGGGACTATGGGACTTTCTTGTCTAAGATAGGATAATTCCCAAAAATAAAGGAAATCAATTTACAGAAGACAAACTAAGAAATTAAATGGATGACAAATCAAATAGATCTATTTTACACATTAATGAAGACTAGTGATAGCTATTCTTATAAAGAGTGCAAATATCTTTTTGTTTTGAAAATTGCTATTGTGTCTTATTTCATGGGTTCTGTCCACTTTCCTTCAGTTGCTAGAGGAATACAATCTCATTTAACAAAACAATATGTATTTATTGTGTATCTCCTACATTCCAAGCACAGAATCTTTTCTTAGATCAGAAACAAGAATGAGAGGTGTCGTACTACTATATTCAATTTCATAGTGGACAAGGGAAGAGAGAGTCCCAGATAGAAGACAAGCCAATAGTGGTGAATGGATGAGAAAAGCAAATCAAGCTTTGAGATCAGCAATCTCCGTGGGTTCCAGAAAAGCAAACGTCAACAGCATGCACCATCATTAAGCACTTCTCCATTTTGTTTTCAACTGTCCTTTTACACTATTTGCCCTTCCTAAGCCTTCAGAAAGTCAATTAGGCTGAAATCACAGGGAAATAAATTAGAAATTGACTGAAGGCAGGGGTGGATTGGAGCAAATGATATTATATATTTGAAAACTTTATAAAGGCATTCCAATCAGGGTATGAAAAATTTTCTAAAGCTACATTTTAATTTTTACAAGTGAACACTCCAACTTACAGGTGGATAGGGAACAGTGAACACAAAATTGTTTGATCCAGTAGGTTAAGTAGTAGGTAGAAGATAATAGAGAATAAATTGTCAGCAGATGTTGTTGTTGGTTCAGAGCCTGAGACAGCCAAATCAGAATAGGCTGTTGGGATATCGTAGAATATAAATGACTTTCTCACTCTGGGTTATTTAATTTTACTGAGTTGAAACTTGCAACTGTTTATTATGGTGTGTCCAATGTAGCTGAAAATTCATTAAGATTTTAAAGTGCTTCTTTACATGAAAAGAAGTCAATGTGGTGGATGCCACAGTACACAGCTAGATTCCCCATGCAAGCAAGGAACCAGAGATGTGCTCGAGCTGGCTTTACTGCCCTGCAACAGCCACTTGCGAGCATCTCATCATAACCATTATTCAGTGACATCATGACAGCAGCTTGCAATCAGCCATGATGGGAGTATTCATACCAGAGAAAACAGCAAACACTACAAATGAAGGTTATTGTTTTTTCTTTTTCCCAGGGAGCTGGTTTGCCAGCCCACCACTGTATTGGCAGCTGAAGCTCTCAGATGACTTGGGCCACATTTCCTTCTCAAGAGCATCCTGCATCCAAGACGGGTCTGTGCGGTGTATAGTAAAGGCCCTGCCCCCAGCTCTGATTTGGGACAACTCTAATACGCCATGTTAGTCTTTGCCATGACGGCATCGCAGTTCAGCTTCTCACTGTCCTCAATCCTGCCTCCTCCACTCCCTCACCAGTGCCCACCCAGAGAGTACTCGCCAATAAACCTCCCACACACAACTGTCTACCCTGGAGTTAGCTTCTCAAAAAGCCCAACCTGGGACAGAGACATAAGAAGGATAGAAAATTCATCACCCAGAGCTCAAACAGAAAACTAACCATTCCAGAAGGACAACTCTAACACTACTTACTGTATATTGCACTGTATAAAATGATTTATAAAAACAGAAGGCAAAACAATGTTGTGGGGTTTTGTGGAGGTCTTTGTTGCTGCTGCTGCTGTTCTCTTTTTCCAGAAATTTCTTCTCTTAGGCAATATTTTTAATGTGTCATTAAATGGAAGAAACACCAGAGATATTTGGCTATGAAAAGCTATGTTTTTATCTGCTTAATTTTAGCAATTTTAAGGGGAATTGCTTCAGTGGTTTTATCCTTAATTCAAAAGGAAATTATAAAAAGAGATCAAACATGATCAAAGGAATCAAACAGAAACTGATTTAACTGACTTTTTGGATGTAGATGGCTTTTTTCCCAATCACTGCTTTCAACTTTGTTTTGTCCAACATATTAGCAAGTCTCCAGCATCTCGGTTTACTCTCAGTTATTAGAACACTCTCCAGTTTAGAATTGCTCTCATTTACCACTGGAATCTCATCCCTGCCTCATCTCTGTCCCTGCCAAGGCCAGGTCTGTGGCTACAGACACTTGAATGTGCAGAGCAGAGCCGGATCAGGTCTTTCACTCTTACTAAGCATCTTTGAGTAGGGTATGAGCAGGAGACTAATTCAGCCCTGCCCCTTTTCAAGGCCTCTCTTCTTTGGGGTCGAGTTGACAGCAGGGAAGCTAGAAAGGAAGAGCAAAGTTCTCTTAACAAAGCATTTGTGACTGTAGCTTCCTCCTCATTGGTTGGTAATGCTTTCCTGTCTAACCTTGAATGGCCATCTCTGTCGCTGAGTGCCAGAAGTCCAAGTGCTCACTCTTTCAGGAGTTGTTTTTCAGAGTTTATCAGAAGGCCATGGGGACTCTTCCCACTTCTCAGTTCTCTAAAAAGGAAGCTTGATCTGGCTCCATACCTCCCAAACCCCTTAGCTCCTGACTCCCCCATAAAGCACGATGGATGGGATAGAAGCTGACAAATGCCCAGCTATCCCATGAGGACAGGAAGGAAAATGTGCATGCAGTATGAAACGTAAGCCCATGGAGCTTCTCTTTCTCTCCTTGCCTCCCCAGTTCTCCTTCATATAGTCTGGAATGGGGAGTGGAAGAGGGCTGGAGTGAAGGTTGAGCTAACAATCCCTGATGGAGTTTTCTGGATCCAATTCTCATGGGCTCTTGGAAGTTCTCTCTTTAAACTTAGGACTATTTAATGGCTCTCTGCTGTAAGCTAAGACTGTTAATCACCTATTCTAAGTCAGCAGGAAAATTTCACTCAGTATCTCCATAATTTTTAACTGTCACTCACAACCAGTTCAAAACCTACAAAACATTTTTGCCTATTATCAAGTTAGTCTACGTTATATAGCAAGGCAACACAGACCTCCAGAATTTGGTACTTCAATCTCCAAAGTGGTTGTCTCATTGATTAAATGTAAGAGAAAATTGCCACTTCATCGCTTTTCTTTATATTTGTAGATTCAGAATAGTATGATAGAAATTTTGATGATGATCACATAAATAACGCTGTATTGGTTTGGTGGAGCCTACAAATACACGGCTTCTGATTATAGCATAAATTGCTTCAAATTTTCTTGTAATTATTCTGTTTCAATTTTACACATTGAATCCTGCTTTATATAAGATTCAGCACAGTTTCAGGTTTTATCTCATAAGTAGATGCCATCATTAATTTGTTTTTGTGTTGTTTAAAAATAACCCTCTATCACACATGGTTTGCTTCATACCATTTTCCTAAACAACAACAAATTGATTCCTTAAGGGCATGTCTGTGAGAAGTCTATGAACTTTAAAAAAAAAAAAAGAAGAAGAAGAAGAAAAAGAAAAAACAGTACCAGCCCTGCTGTTAGCAACTACAACCTTGGTCCTCAAAAACATCAACTTAAGAAGAAGGAAAAAAAAGCACTGTTGCCAATACAGTTTGGGCTCCCTTAATTTCATGCACTGTGGCTTCAACAATTTCTCCATTTCTCATCTTATTTCTATAAAAGTAGCTTCATTTAAAAGCAGGGAAACCACATTTCATGCTCTTCAGTTTCATTAAAGTTATACAAAAGGAGCCTACCAAAAGGAGCCTCTCCTAATTAAACAGCTGTAGCAGATGAAAATATTGAAATGATGAATCTGAAAGGAAGCTGACACTCTATATTCCCCAGAATTTTTTATCATGACATAAAAAAAGGAACTGAAAAATTAAGATCTGAATCCCAGGATGAAGTGTCACATGTGTCATTATAAAAAGAAGAAATGAGGTGTAACCCACTGACTTCTTAAGGTAGTGCAGGTGATGTGATGCAAGAGAACCAGAGAACAAAGGAATTTCCTCTGATCCTTCATTAGGGCAGGCTTTTCCTGAGTCCCAGACAAGGGGCTTGGTGGCATTTTACTTACGTTGGTCTATGATCACAGACTCATCCTTGTAAACTAACGGCAGTGGCTGGTTGATGCAGATGCCTTGGACTGAGAGTGCTTTCATCACAATTCAGTCCGAGTTATTGAGTGTGCTGGTTAATGGGCACTTGAGATAAAGTGTTACCAAGAATAAGAGAGAGTAAAACTTAATGTGTTATTCCTCCCCTCCAGGACATGCAAAATAAGCTTGCTTGATTGACAGACTCTTCTTTCAAAGTGGAAAGAGTAATGACATGCTTCTCAGAGGCTTAGGAATGAGACTGCATATTAGGTGGCTTCTACCTCAACTCTGAAGGCATGCAGAGCAAGATTTACAAAAAAAAGTCCATTCATTCTGACCTTGGAAATTATTTATTCAAGCGAGTTTCATTTCTAACAGCTCAGATTCTCACCTACTGAATAAGTTTATAAATTTGTAAATTTCATAGGAAATTCTATGTTAATGTACTTGTTGCCTAATTAATTACTGCCTTTTTCTCTGCCTTGTATTATTTACCGGTTATTCCTAAAATGTGCTTTTTGACTCCCAATCCTACTAAACCCAAGAACTAGTTAGCATTTCATTAAGTATATGTAATTTGGATTTGTTTTTTAAATTCTTTTAACTGTTGAAAACCTTCAAACGTTGAACTCATAATGGCATAAAAGATTGATTCATTTTGCCATCTCTTTTCTTCAGATTATTTGAACATTGCTCATGGTTTGTAGTGCCTGACAGAGGGCATTCACATTAAGACCTTATGAACTTATGTTTGCATGTGTGTCTATATTATCTGTAGATAGATTAGAGAGAGAAACATCTATATGTATGTATGCATGTATACATTAATTTAATGACAATTTTTTGACACATGGCAATAAAATGTTTTATTCTAACAAAATGAGTACCTAACAACAATTTTCCAAAGGTTGAAAGCAAAACTACAGGGAAGAAGTATTGTATGAGTAAGCCACAGTCCTGAATATTGGTGAATGAGTTCTGGACTGTACGACTTAGACATACACCCTACCGCGTGAAAACAAAGGAAGAATGAAATAGGACTGATTCTTACTGAAAGTTTACTTTTGCAAAAGTTTACTTTTGCTTACTTACCAGTAAGCCAAATTCTACTCTTCATGTTTTAGAAACAGCTTTTAAGGAAGTACTATTTTCCACATTTTACAGGTAAAAAGCTAAGGCTTAAAGAAACCAAGTCAGTCAACCCAAAAGAGAGTGATTATACAGTCTATCATCTAAATTAGGACACTTTTGAGAGTAAAAGGAAACATTAAATGGACAGGGTGTTAGGACAGTAAGTATAGAAAGGGGCTGTCCTGGGCAAATGAGAATATATGTCATCCCACCCAAAAATGTGTTTCAGCTAAGAGTCAAACCTTAGCAGATTGGCTCTGGAGCATGAAACCTTAAACACTAAGCTATACTTACTTAGCAGCTACTTCCTTTCTCAAGTAACAACAACAACAACAAAAAGGAATAAAAGCACTGTGTTGTACTGTGTGCAAGTAGTCAAATACAGATCAAAGAAGAATGCTGCCCTGACACATGCAAACAACCAATTAACTGGGACTAGTATCTTGCTGAGACAGTGGGGTTCTAAAGTCAGCAAGTAATGTGAAAATTGAGTACAGTCAAACTGTACTTTAAAAGCCTCACAAGGACCAACACCATAAGAAACACCAGGAGAATTGATTCCAACTGTGGAAACAACAGATTTCTACTTACCATCTCTTGCTCTTTCTTTCTCTCTCTCTCTCTTCTGAAGATATGCAGTTGGATTATGGTGAGTTTAAATGAGCACAGCATGCAATGTCATTGCTTAGCTCCAAGTAGAATAAAATTGGTACTCTGGAAGGATCAAGGAAAAATGACAAAGAAAAACCCAATAGGAAAATAGATTAGAAGACACTTACATAGAGGAATTGCATTTAAAGTGAGGACATGAATGATAAAATAATAATAATAGGCAGAGAATAGGAGGTAAGGCAAACCAGTCTGAGATAACAATGTGAGAAAAGACACCAGGCTCTTGAAACTGCCTGTGCCTGGAACATCAGATCCACAGAATGTAGTTAAAGAATAAGATTAGGAAGAACCTTGAAGGTCCGCTCCATGAGTCTGGTCCTCATTCTCTGATCAATATTTGGCAACCTTTGGTATGAATCAGATTCACTCAGGAGGTTTTTCTGGTGAAGGTAATTATCCAGCATTATGGAGCCAGTCATAAAAGGAACAAAAGCTGCAGCAGTTAAAAGTTGTTCCTGAAGCCTGGGAACAGATTTCATGTTGGGATGTGGACTTTTGATTTTCGTATGTGCCCTTTGCTGCCGGGATTGATTTTGTAGGGAATGAGGAGAATATCATGTGCATGTTATCTGTTAAAATTATAAAATTATATCTATATACTTAAAAGATTATATACATAATCTATCCACTCAGTACCCAGCTTAAGAGTAGCTGCCTAAAGTGAAACCTGAGCACCTGGACGTTTAAAATGCTCCAAACCTGAGTTTCATGGGCACAGAAGCCAGGAACAATTGCTATCAGCAATGATGAGCTACTCCAGATTTTTGTGTTTCAATAATGTTTTCCTAGAATTCTTATAGTTTCATGCCTTAGGTTTAAGTCTGTTATTCACAGTGAGTTGATTTTTGTGAGATCTGAGTGGTCTGGATCCTGTTTCAGTCTTCTCCATATGGCTGTCCAATTTTTCCAGCACCATCTATTGAATAAGGATTCTTTGCTTTGCCAAAGATTAGGTGGCTGTATGAGGATGGTTTTATATCTAAGTTCTCAGTTTTGTTCCATTGGTCTATGTCTCTGTTCTTGTGCCAGGTCTACGGTGTTTTAATTACATAATAGCCTTGTAGTATAGCTTGAAGTCTGGTAAATTGATGCCTCCCAATTTCTTCTTTTTGCTTAAGATTGCTTTTGCTATATGAGGTCTTCTCTATAAAAAACATAGAATTATTTTTTCTATATCTGTGAAAAATGATGATATTTTAATAGGCATTGCATTGAATCTACAGGGCATTTTGGGTAGTATAGACATTTTAACAATGTTGATTCTGCCGACCCCTGAGCATGGTATGGTTTTCCACCTGTTTACGTCCTCTGTTATTTCCTTCCTCAGTGTTTCATAGTTCTCCTTGTAGAGGTCTTTCACCTCCTTAAATATCTTCCTAAATATTTTATTTTCTTTGTTGCTATTGTGAAGAGTATTAAGTCTTTGATTTCGTTCTCAATTTGACTGTTGTTGGTGTATAGGAATGCTACTGATTTCTGTACATTGATTTTGTAACCTGAGACTTTGCTGTATTTGTTTATCAATTCCAGTTGTCTCACAGAAGAATCTTTGAGGTTTTCTAGATATAAGATCATATCATCAGCAAAGAGCTATAGTTTGACCTCATCTGCCCCCATTTAGATGCCCTTGATTTCCATCTCTTGTCTGATTCTATGGCTAGGACTTCCAGCACTATGTTAAATAGAACTGGTGATAGAGGGCAACCTTGTCTGGTTCCAGTTCTAAGCGGGAATGCTTTCAGTTTTTCCCTCTTCAGTATGAACGCGGCTGTAGATTAGTCATATATGGTTTTTATCATTTTTAGATAAGTCCCATCTATGCCTATTTTTTTAAGCTTTCTTATCATAAAAGAGTTCTGAATTTTGTTGAATGTTTTTCCTGTCTCTATTGAGAGGATCATATGGTCTTTATTTTTATTTCTATTTATGTGTTGAATTACATTTATAAATTTGCATATGTTGAACCATCCCTGCATCTCTGGGATGAAGCTCACTTGGTAGTGATAAGCACCTGAATTTGGTTTGCTAGGATTTTGTTGAGAATTTTTCCATTCATATTCATAAGAGATATGAGTCTGTAGTTTTCTTTTTGTTGTTGTTGTATCCTTTCCTGGTTTTGGTATCAGGGTGAGAAAACATTGGAAAAACTCTTATAGATATTGACCTAGGGAAAGAATTTATGAAGAGGACCCCAAAGGCAATCACAGCAACAACATAAATAAATACATAGTACCTGATCAAATTGAAAAGCTCTGCATAGCCAAGGAAACTATCATGAGAGAAAACAGACAATCTACAGAATGGGAGAAAATATTTACATGCTATACATCCAATAAAGGGCTGACAACTGGAACCTATATAGAACTCAGGACAATCAGCAAGAAAAAGTCAAACAACCTCATTAAAAAGTGGCCAAAGGACATAAATAGAAACTTTTCAAAAGAAGACAGACCAATGGCCAACAAACATATGAAAAAATGCTCAACATGTCTAATCATCAGGGAAATGTAAATCAAAACCACAACGAGATATCACTTAACTCCAGTGAGAATGGCGTTTATCAAAAGGTCCCAAAACAATAAATGTTGATATGGATGTGGAGAGATAGGAACATTCATGCACTACTGGTAGGACTGCAAACTAGTACAACCTCTGTGCAAAGTAATATGGAGATACTTCAAAGAGATACAAGTAGAGCTACCATTTGATCCAGCAATCTCATTACTGGACATCTACCCAAAGGAAAAAAAGACATTGTATAAAAAAAAATCTGCACTAGAATGTTTACAGCAACACAAATCACAATTGGAAAGATGTGGAAACAACTCAAGTGCCCATCAATATATGAGTGGATTAGTAAAATGTGGTACATGTAAACCATGGAGTTCTACTCAGCGAAAAAAAAAAAATGGCAATCTAGCACCTCTTGTATTATCCTGGATAGAGCTGGAGCCCATTCTACTAAGTGAAATATCACAAGAATAGAAAAACAAGCACCATATGTGCTCACCATCAAATTGGTATTAACAGATAAACACTTATGTGCACATATAGTAGTAACAGTCATTGGGTGTCACGCAAGTGGGAGGGGGAGGAGGGGATGGGTATATTCATACCTAATGGGTGTGGTGCACACCGTCTGGATATGGACACGCTTGAAGCTCTGACTTAGGTGCAGCAAAGGCAATATATGTAACCTAAACATTTGTACCCCCATAATATGCTGAAATAAAAAATAATAATAATTTTTTTCCGCATAATTTTCTGTGAAGAAAAGAAAGCTAAGGGCTGGAGTATATCTAGAAAAAAGTCTGTAATAGTTTAAGGAGCAGTGGTATGAGGGCAAAAGGGGAAATCTCTCATTTTTAATGTCACATGAAAAGCGAAGGTTATCAAAAGTAATTCCTAAATACAGACTGGCCAACATTTGATGATATTCTCCATTGCATAAGATCACTGGAATAGCTTCACATAAAGTCTAAATAACAAAAGAAACTGCTAAAATAAAATTTGTACAAGCAAGAGGGCTGAAAAATTCTACCAGCAGGAGAGCATGTTACTATACTCTGATAGATATGTTTTAATAGTCAATACATCTGACTTCAAACCTAGCTTTGACAGTTATTTACTGTCTAATCCTGGACAAGATATTGAACCTCTCTAAGTTTTAGATCCTAATCTGGAAAATGAGAGTTATACCTGTTACTGATACCAGGAACCCTTTTTCAGCTCCCATACATTTAGGAGTCCCAGGATAATGGAAACATAGGCAGAAGCCAATCTGACTCAGAATCTTAGACAATTTTGTCATCCTAAATGCTGACTACACATCATGGAAGCTGTGCATGGGCAGCTCCCACCTGTCTCAAACAATGGACAATCCAACCTAGACATATGAAGGACCTCACATGAAAACCAGTGGTTTGTACCTCAAGATCAAGCATTCGGCTCCACATGTGTCAATGGGAGCCATCTTCTCACAGCCAGTATAATATCTCAACCTCATCTGTGATGTTTCCTTCCAATGAGGTTTTTTTTCTGCCTTCAGCCAGCTTCCCACCCATATGTGAACCCCTAAGCAAATATTCTTTTTTTTCACTGTTTTCACATTCTCCCTTTTAATGAAAGCAAGTTCAGTGTAATGGGTATATCTATATCCTACTTAGCCCATGGGAAGGTGCTTCTTCTCTTTCTTAATAGCACATTCAGAGCTAGCCTGTCTTTCAAGGCTGAGACCCACTCAAGATTTTCTTTTCATTTCTGCTATATCTTTCTTATGACTCCCAAAGACACCTACCTTACAAAATCATGGTAGAGATCAAAGAGAAAATGTATGTAAAGCACCTAGCACATAGTAGGCACTGAACAAAACTCATTTATTAGTTTTAAGTTCAAATTCTAGGACCACTTACAAACTGTAGAGCAAGCTTCTTTGTTTGGCTCTAGTTTCCTTGTTTGTAACCTACACGAGTAATAACTACCTTGAAGAGTTGCTGTGAGCAGTAAGTAATAAAATAGGTTAGCATATACGAGCATGCCACTCACTTGCAATGGGATTCTATCAACATTCATTTCCTTCTTTCTATTTCTACCCCTCCAAAAAAGCATAATGCCATGGAATTCTGGAAGAAATCAAAAAGGAAATGAACAATTGGTTCCTGGAACAACTGGTTCCAGGGTAGGCTCTGTGGTCAAACTGTCTGAGTTCAAACCACAGTTCTCCTGGCTTAGCTCTGTAACTCTGGACAACTTTGGACAACTTCTCTGAGCTTCAATTTCCTCATGTGTAAAAGGGCATAACAACAGTATCTACCTTTTGCAGGTAGTGGTAAGACTAAACCAGATGATATATACATAAAGTGCTTAGTACAGGACCCAGCATTTAATCAGTACTTAATCAATATTACCTAGTATTGCTATTTGATAATTTTCCTTTAGACCTTAGACCATGGCAAAAAATATCAGTGGTATGCATGGTCTCTAGAGAGGAAAGGTTATCTGTGTTCTTCTCAATTGTTGTGGCTAAAATCATTATCAGCTGTGGCGTGCTTGGGTTCATCTATGTTCACAGCTGAAGTGCAAATCACCCTCTGTATCAAGTTCCTAGGGTCCCCATCAACAAAGTATTAATACCACAAACATGGATGGCTGAAAGCAACAAAAATTTATTCTCTCACAATTCTGAGGGCAAGAAGTCCAAAATCAAGGTGTCAGCAAGGCCTTGATCTCTCTGAAGGATGGAGGGAGGAGTCTGGTTTTCCAGTGAGTGCTGGTGATCCTTAGCATGGCTTGGCTTGGAGAAGCATCACTCACTCCAGTGTCTGCCTCTGCTTTCACAAGGCGCCCTCCCTGCATATTCACACGACTGTCTTCTCCTGTGTGTCACTGCCGGGGTCTGCTCTCCTGTTCTTACGACACCACCAGTCGTATGAATTAAAGCCTACCTTAATGACCACATCCTCACTTGATTCCACCTACAAAGATCCTATTTCCAAATAAAGTCACGTTTTGAGTACTGAGGGAGGGTCAGGACTTCAACATATCTTTTGTGGGGACATGATTCAAACCATAACATTCTCCTAATACATATTTGGACACAAATCTTATAACTCCTAACAAAAATTTTTTTCAATAACCTTCCCTGAAAACCATATAAAAATAAAAACCAAATAGTTCTGTTACCATGAAAAGGACACTTAGTAGCATTGACTTTGAAAGTCTATTATAATCCCCCAAGCTGCTTTTGGCTGTTAAAAGAGAGAAAGAGTTTGAAAAAGTTTTTGTGTTTCAAAAATAATAACTTTAAGAAAAAATTACTGTAAATAACTGCTTATATACTGCCTCAAGAAAAGAACAGTTTCAAAAACTTGATATGGAGAGCACAACCTAAACTCTGTGTGTGTGCATGCACGCACACGTACACCTCACTCAAGCACACACACCCTCACTCAAACATGTGCATGCACATATATACATATACATTTTTTTGCCTCCCTGTCTCTGTAAAAAGATGGAAACAGTCTGAAATCAAGCAAAACAGATGGCTGAGTGGGCCTTGTGAATTGCCTATATCTCAAGGAAGTTAAGAAGTCATTGCAGCATTTTTAAAGAAGAAAATGTGTAAGTTTTGTTTTTTTAAGAGTTTATACACTTTGTCCTGTCTACTGCTATGCAGCTTAGAATATGCACTTTTGAGATTATTAAAGGCTAGGACCCCAAGGAAGACTTAAAATCTAAATGAAATAGTGCAAGAGCTTCTGTTCGGGATACTCTTCCTTATAAACCAGAAATGTGCTGGTGCTCTAACATAATTGGATACAGATGTGCCTTGCATTGCTCTCTAGTTATGTCTCTGAAAGAATTTTATAAAAGTTTAAGAAAAATCATTTTGTACTCACCAGAAATGCTCACTGCTCTTAAAGGAATTTTGTGTTTAAGGCTTTCGTAAAGCAATTACTCCTTTGTGAACATTTCTATCATATAAATGTAAATAATTGTTTTTCTTTGCACAGGGACCTGCCCTGAGTGTGTCAGAGGACTGCACCATATGAGTAGCACATTAACATCTCCAGCCTCGTCTCCCTCACCTCACCAGCCCCCTCACCTCCTCACCTCCCACCTCCCATCCTACACACAAACACCAGATGAATCTTCCTGTAACATTATTTTATAAAGATTTCTGGCCAGCACTGAGGGCCTTTTACAAGCTTACCCACAAGTCTGTAAGAGCTTTGAATACACTTGGTCCGTCAGCTTGACCTTTTCTGCATGAAATGCTGGTATCTCTGTCAATTGCCATCTTTGTCCCCAGCATCCTTCCTGGTCTAGCTCGCACCTTCTCCTTGAGGTTTTCTTTGACACTCATTACTTACCCTACACCTTACTCAACCCCGTACACAATAATTTTTCCATTCTGTGAATACCTATGGAGTTTATTATCTCTCATTTGAATTCTCTTAAATTCGTCCTCATAGAATAGTTACCTCTACACAAATCGAGGGTAGTCATTTTTAGTCTTTCATTGTGCCTGAAATAAAGCCTGTACTTACCACTATCTGAGGATGGGTTTAATGGACACACCCTCTACGCAAAGCACACTGCACTGGGTGTCACGGGAAATAGGAATAAGACCCAGTCTTGACCTCAAATATACGACGGCTGTCTGGAAAGCGTCCAGCCATTGCGAATATAAGGAGAACGGTTTGCACGACATCAGCGTAAGCCGGTAGCCGAGGAGAGTGGACTGGGCCGCGCCTGCGTGAACTGCGATGCCTGCGCTGTACTAGTCTCTGAGCGAGCATGTGTACTGTGTGGCCGTGGCATTCAAAATGACTGAGCGAGTAGAGCAATGAATCTGCATCAAATTTTGCGTTAAGCTTGAACGTTCCTCCACGGAATCCATTGCTTTTGGGGATGATGCGATGAGTGAAGCGCAAATAAAAGCATGGCACAAACACTTCAAAGGTAGTCGAGAATCTGTTGAAAGTGCTCCGTGTTCTGGAAGGCCTGCAACAAGCAGAAGGCCTGAGAATGTTGAACATGTATGGGTTATAGGTTAAGAGATTCTGAGAGAAATGTGTGAGGTCCCAAAGTGACTGCTTTGTAGGGGACTATGGTGTCATTGTCCTATGTACAATGTTTCTTGTATCTTATAACTTCTTCAGTAAATGTTTCTATCTTACGCATTACATGGCTGGATACTTTCTGGACAGACTTCATACTCTACTGGGGAGAAGGGGAAGATGCACATGAATACAAAAGGCAGACTATGACAAGGACAGTGAGGAGGATATAAACCATGGGAGGGGCAAGAGACTAGATAGCTTGCAGCACTAAGGACCAAAAAAGGCTTCATGGAAAATGTGGCTTTTGGCACAGACCTTGAGAGGGGATTGGAATTTCCACAGGCAACAAATGAAGCCATTTGAGAAGCAGAGACCAGACCGAGCACAGGATCCCTGGGTGAATACCCCCATTTTGGTGGGACCTGACCTATGAGCAGTAGTAAATAGAAGGTGATAACCTACGGTTGGTTAGCATAGGCAACGTTTTAAGGACTTTCAAGCCTTGCTGAGAATGTAGAAAGAGGTGAATCATAATCCTCTATGTTCTCCACTTTGCAAACTAGCAGGGATCAGGAAGAGATTTCTGTTTTGATTGGTAACACTGGGTTGTTAACACTGGAATTACACTGTGTCTGAAATCCTAAATTAATTGAAAAGCAAAGCCGACATTAACTAAACTCAGGAGCTTGTACTGTTATTTCTCAAAACCATAAATCAGAATAAATCAGCACAGAGGTGAGTGGGCTTCCTACCAAGCATTAGTGAATTTCACCTGAATTTTTCTCTCTCAGGAAAAAAAAAAAAGGATATGCTTTCAGTTACCTACATTTGCCAACAGGACAGATTAGCTGTTAATTGTGTATTTGCTCAGGGTTTCATGTATACCTGCATGTAGTTAGATAATTGATACTTTTCTTATCATTTATAATGATGGCTCATTTCTAGAAGGTCTTGACATAGCAGGTTGAAAGAAAATTCTACTCCACAAAGACAAACATTTAGACTCCATTTCATATTTTGTTTTAAAAATAACAAATTATTATATTCATCATAGTTTAAGTATACTTAGAGAAGGAGGAAGAGAAAAGGATTTAAATATATCTGACTTTTTGTGTACAACTTTTAATCACAGAAAGAAGAAAAGAGCAACAGTAGATGCTAATAGTAAGTACCCAAATTTTCTCAAACTAGTTATATGCATCTCTAACTAGATAGATATTTATATTTTTAGAAAGTATTTACAAATCCACATATTAAAAATGGAAAATCATCTTTTGGGTCATAGTATGCATTTTCTACTGGTTAAGAGTTCTTCTCAGCATGTTTTTCCACACTTTGTTCAGTCTGATTCCAAGTGTGTTCTCTCCTACCCAGGAGATGTTCAGTTCCTTCCAATATTTGCTGCTCTTCTGAATTTTTAAAAAACATTCAACCTAAACCTTTCTTTTCTCTTACCCTATTTCTGAATATATGCTCTACGGATGCCAAGTCACAGAGGCCTACATTCTAACTGCTGAGATTAGAAGTTGTTGTTGATTTTTCTTTTTCTTTCTTTTTTTTTTTTTTTTAAATCCATTAGCCACATTCTCTTTCAGCCGCTGAGGAACAGATGTTGAGCTTGTAATAAAAAAAAAAGCATGAATCCCATAGGAAAACAGTATTTCTGGTTCTAAAAGCAATATCAGAACAGAGCAAAGTTCCTAATATTTGACTAAATTTTTGCTTAGGAAATGAAATCCTATCTTCTGTGTACGTTCGCTAATGTTTTAGTATAAAATAAACCAGGAAGGCCTTCTCACTGCTGAAATATATGTCCTCCCAGCTGCACTGATGAACTGTGCTTCAGATGAGTCGTTGGAGTTTCTCTTCTGTGATTAGTTTACCAAGCCCGTAAGCCTCGGCTTACTACTTACTATATATAGAGTCGGGTGGAATATAGAAGTACATAATCGTTCCTAAATCATAAGAAGCATTCTCAGTTCATGCCATACCATAGAAAAATAAAGTTTAAAGTGCAATCAGGGGCTTTGATAGAAAACCTCAATTCTTTGATTACTTCTGGAAAGGTATATGCATTAATGTCAAATCATCACTTGAAGTAAAAGCCCAGATTTTTTGATAAAAAATAGCTTTTATAGAACATTAAAATCAGATAGACAAGCAGTTAAATGCCTTTGTGCTTTATAACTCTGGCCCCCTGGTGTGTCTTCTGATGAATACAGGAATAATTGAGAACCACATTTTGAAATTGACTAGAAATTCCTAGAATTACGGATTTTAGATCATTTCACAACAGGGAGATCTAAGCTAGTGTTAGGGGTCCAAAAACCCACTTTTAAATCCCTTAGTAGCTAATCTATGTTGTCGTCCTTTGCACTAACCCCAGCACCTAACACAGTATCTTGCTAATGCTTAATAAATATATGTTAATTATTTAATAAATATTAGACATATCACTACAGACAAGTTATATGATCCACCTCCACATCTTTGTTTTGTGCAGATTAATTTCCTACTCTTTAACACAACTTTATTGCTTAAGAGTAGTAATTATGGCTAACACATTACATGCCAAGCACTGTTCTAAATGCATTAGCATATCGACTCATTTAATCCTCACAGCAGTGCTATGACTATTGTATAATTATTATCCCTATTCTACAGATAAAAAACTGAGAAATAGAGAGGCTGATTTGCCCAATGTTACGCAGAGAGCAAGTGGCAGAGCCAGGATTCAAACCCAGGCATTCTACTTCCAATGCCCGTTTCCTTAAAGCCCTACTCACCTTTTCCTCCAACTCTCCTGCCCCTTCTGAACCTCCCTCCCCTCCTAACAGTGGTTCTCAAACCTAAGTCTGCTTCAGAATAACCTGGAGGGTTTCTTGAAACATTGATTTACTGAGTCCCACTTCCAAGTTTCTGATTCAGAAGACCCTGGATGAGGCCTGAGATTGTGCATTTCTAACAAACTCACAAGTGCCGCTGCTGCTGGCCTGGGAACCTCACTTTGACAACCATGGCTCTGCAGAATCACTGTCTATAGAATATGCTACTAATTTGGGGCTCGGGAAATAGTATCCATTAGGGTAAAGCCTATGCATTCCTATCAAAGAAACCCAATAAGTTGGCAACTTAAAGAACAATGTTCATTTATTTCTTGCACAGCTACCTAGGACAGCTCACATCAGGACTGTCATTCAGAATAATGAATTCTCCCAATTTGTTGCTCCCCTATTCCTTAGGATGTTATTTTCTACATGGTCAAAGCTGGAACTCTGTCACATGCAGGTTCCGTCCAGTAGGAATGGGAAGGTATGCCCAATAAATTAAGATCCAAACCCAGAAATGACATGTGTCATTTCTACTCACATTCCAATCGCAAGAACTAAGCCATCTGACCACAATAACTGCAGGAGAAATTTAGAAATACTCCATTATACTTTAAAATGAAACATGCAGAAAATAAATTTGGCAGTCAATGTGCAATCCCTGCTACAAATATACCACCTTATATTTCTACTTTGTCCCTTCTCTACACATGGCCTGCATCCTAGCTGCATGGGACAATACATATCCATTTATGTCATATGCTCTTGTTGGGTCTAGGGCAGTTGAGCTTTTCCCACAGGAGGGACTCAACAAATATGATTAATCAAATTACCCCATGTAATGTCTTTAACTCACCTGTGATTATTTAATTTATAAAAGTATACTAATGAGATCTGTCTCATCAATCTTAAAGACATACTATATAAAATACAATTATGGAATAATAGAAAAATTATTTTTATGAGCTCTTGGATTATGACAGGCAGTTCACTAAGCATTTTATGTAAATTATTCATTTAATCATCACTCAAACTCTAAGGATAGATTTATTTTATCTCCATTTTTCAGGTAAGGAAAGAAAACTATTATATAAATAGATTAAGCCACTGGTCCTAATCACAGAGTTATTAATTGGTAGAACTGAGTTTTGGGCACATACAATGTGGCTCCAAATCTTGGCTACTACTGAATCTTCAAAAATAGATACATGAAATAATCAATTTTATTTTCTACTTTTAAATTTCATTTCAGAATATTATAGAGGTATAAACTTTTTGATTCCATAAATTGCTTTTGTACCATTTACTGATCAATTACTCAATGTATGGACTGAGCCACCTTTCAAGTATTTGAAATTTATTCACAGCATTATCATGGCATTAATATTTAGTTTGATGATGCCCAAGCAGAAAGTATTCAGCCAATGCAGGAGTGATTGTGCTGACCCAGGAAACTGGCAGCTAGTGAAGAAAGGCCGTGAAGGCACATCCTGTAGGTAAGCTTTAAATGCTCATTAACTTTAAATCCAAGTGCATTATTAAAAAGTCACCAACATTCACCTAAACCACAGATGCTTTTCAGCACATGTTCCTCAGTTCAGATTGTTTTCTTTTAATGATTGGTACTCTACAGCTTTGCCGCCAATGCTGGGGCACACAGCTCACAGGAAACTCTTTTCACACCATTTAATAAAAATGGCCTTGGATGGGCACCAAGATGGGCCTTCCTCCAAATTCCTCAGGGTGACAAATAGCACAGTCATGTTCCAATATTGCTTATGTGCTCTAAGACTCTGTGTAATCCCCTAGGAGGTTTACAAAACCTTCTGACAATTACAACTCAGACCGTGTTCAGATTTTCGTCTCTGTTAAGTCATCTGGTGCTCTCAAAAGAAAAGAAGAAAGCATTTCTTCTTCTGGAAAGAAAAAATAGTCCATGATGAAATATAAACTCTGCAATTTCTCTGAATTTTAACATCTGACCTATAGCAGAGACTATTAAGTGTTCTCCAATATCCATCCTCTTCCTCCTCAGTGATGGAAACCCTGCATATTAGTTGGTCACACGATGACACAAAACAAAGAATGCATTGAAGCCAAGTGTGGCGCTATGTGACTAACTTCCAGCCAGTGGAATACAGGCAGAAACAATTGCTGAAATATTGGGGGAGCCCCCTTAAAGTGAGGGAACATGTCTTCCTACATCTATTTTCTTCTTACTGATGCCTGCAATGAGGATACCAGGTCTGGAACCCCAGCCGCCACCTCAGAGAAACAGAAACAGGCAAGTGGAAGACGGCAAAGGAATCAGGACGAACCTGGCTCCCCAGTGACACCGGCACTGCGGGACCAGCCCAGGACCGCCTGCATTTTCATTTCTTTCTGGTTAAACCTACTATAGTTTGGTGGTGGTGTCACTTGCGATGGAACCTAATCCCAACTAACACCTGGCCACTTAAGTAAAGGTCACAAATGGATCAAGAAACTATTACAGAAAACATTTATACATTTCAAAGCAATAGTTTAAAACTGATATTTTATGTTGAAACTGAATATACTTTCTCTTTCTTGGTTGCTCTTTCCTTGAGCTGTAAGAGGGAGAGAAAAAGTGAAATATACAGCTCTCATGGAGGGAAACGTGAGAGTTTAAAAATCACTTAATGTACGAAAAAGCTGTTGCTAGGTGACTGTTGTCTGAAAGCTTGCTGAGGTGTGTTGGCACCTAAAGAAAAATGCAAGTAGGAGTAACGTTTTGTAAGTTTACCCCTTAATGAAGATGCGGCATTATTTTTAAATGGTGAACACTGGGTAAACAAGCAAGGAAAAGAAGCATTTTCTCACATAAGAGAAAACAACTTTTCTTTGCAAGCGGCCACGTTCTCCTGGGGAAGGAGGGGCACTGGCACGTGGCTAGGAGGGGCCGGATCCTCATTGCCCCCTCGTTCCAGCCGGGCAGCCCCGTCTCTGAAACTCCAGGAGCAGCTGCCACAAAACTCAATTTTAGCTCGTAACACCTGCCAGAAAGTGAGCCACTCGGGAAGAGGGGGACCAGGTGCTGATGGTCCTTGACAAGGGGAGGCCCAGGCTGATTCTGGTGACAATGTTGTGTCACATGTGGTGAATGTGCTGATGTGGGAGCTCAGGGGAAGTGGGGGACAGACACAGAAATTCTTCACAACAGCAAAGAGAGAGAAAGAGAACGGTCAGACCAGGAACTGGTCAAGAGCACAGTGAGTACTGCCCTCAGGTCAGCCACCACTCTCCTGGTGGAGTTTCTGATGATGGAAGAAAAATTACTTCTCCCCACTCATCCTCCTCTACCAGAACTTCCTGACAACCCTTACCAGCTCTGGGTTTTAAACTTCTCTCCCATCTCCCAAAATGCAGCTAAAATCTTCAACTGAATACAAAGGGAGATGTTTACCATTATTAATAGTTCAGAGCCATGGTCTCCAACCTTTTTGACATCAGGGACCAGTTTAATGGAAGACAAGTTTTCCACAGATGGAGGATGGGGGGGGTGGAGCTCAGGCAGGAATGAGAGTGATGGGGAGCGGCTGTAAATACAGATGAAGCTTTGCTCGCTCACTGCCGCTTGCCTCCTGCTGTGCAGCCTGGTTCCTAACAGCTACAGTCCAATACCAGTCATCAACCCGGGGGTTGGGCACTGCAGGTTTAGAGAGCTGACAATAAAGTGAGTTGGTCCTACTAGATATGAAAAGAAGTGGTGGAGAAGTTGAAAGGCCAAGGCTTAGTGAAGCAAAAGATTCTAATGGAGATATTAGAACTAGAGAGCCAGACTCTGACCTGTGCGTACCTGGGCTCATCCTCTCCTTTGCCTTTTTATTAATTTCAATTATTAAGTTGCTGGTTTTGACCTGTGGACCTTTGGATGACACCCATATAGAAACATTTCTAATGATGAAACATCATAGTTTGAATCAACACTTCCACTAGCTCATCATTTAACCAAAGCCTCAAACTTGACTCTGACCCACATAGGTGACAGGAACACCTTCCCGTGTCCCACCCTGTAGAGTTTGAAATGCACACAGAGTCAAAGCAGGGAGACATCGCCCATTGGGTGATGCAGGTCTCTTCCTGGGTTTGTAATGTTTCAGGCTGCGATGCGGGAGGAGAACAAAGTACAAGCACCCAGCGGTATTTCCAGCAAAGCTACTGTTGTCTCCCACTAGGCACAAGAATTTGCAGGATTGCAATTATTATTATTTCCTTTTTTAAAAGACCAGTTCAAAAATCCCGAATAATAATTTACCTCACAAGAATTTGCTCATTATGTAGTTATTCCATCCCTCTGCTCTTTCAAAACCTTATTTTTGTAGCTAGGCATGCAATAATCTCCCAGCGTTTCCGGAGCAGGCCTTTTTCTAATCATGCGATTGCAAACAGAAACTCCTTATTCAAGAAGGAAAAGGTTATTAAACCAAGTGAAGGTCTTTCTATATTAAAATAGATGTAAAAAGATAGAAAATAACTGTGCCTGCAATCTCAGCTGTGAGGCATGAGGCAAGAGGTGTGAGCGATGGGCAGCTCTGATCTGGCCTGTCCAAGCGGGCGCATTGCCAGCAGGAAATTTAAAAGTCAATTTGTTAATAATATCATTTGCTATGTGTTTGGTGATTTTTTAATATCTGCTCATTGTTTTTTGGTGTCCAGGCTTGTTTTCCAAATAGAATTCGAGTAAGTTATTAAAACCTCGAGCTGTTCTATTCCAAGATGTTCATCTAGTGAGCTATCTAAATACTCAAGCAATAATTTCAAAGTGTATCTGAGGTCAAAACACGGAGTAGCTCTACATTTGTGCATCCTTATTTTATTAACTCTGGAGCTTAGGTTCACTTAGCACTGTTTAGAGGTTGGAAGTGAGGCTGATTATATTGTAAATGAGAGTTTTATAATGTTTGTCATTCTGTCCATCACCTTTCAAAGGAAGTTACTACTCCCTGTTTCATGCCACTCTCCAGACAATTCTCCTTTATAAAGCATATTCAACCACATTGCAAGCCAGAATTCCTAGTGATTCTCTCCTAATGCCTAAATTCTCCCAAAAGCACCCCAACTGCTATCCTGACTGCAAGACATAAGAATCATAATATCGGCCAGTACTTAAAATACGCATGGGCATCGCCAGGAAATAAAGCAGAAAAGTCATAGTAAGCTCTTATTGGGAGTTATCAAGAAACAAAATGAACTAATTATTATTTCCTTTCTTTTCCTAGTGATTTGCAATTCCTGGATGACACCTGAATATTACAAAAAGGTTTCAAGACAACCCTTTAGAAAGTGACCTTTTGCTTTCCCCATTTCATTTGCCCTAAGTGTTAATTGACTTTGAAAAAGCAGTATATTATCTTTTCAGGAAAAAAAAAAAAGGATAGACCTCATTTGTGAACACCAACATCCTACAGCATCAAAGCGTTGTTTAAATCATCACACAGCAGAGATGAGAACAACCATCCAGGAGAGTGAGAGATTTAAAAAAAAAAAAAAAAGGCAGCATCATAGAGCGTTGCTGCCATCTAGTGACAGATGTGATAGTAGCCAGCTATCAACTTGACTCAAAAAGCAGGGAAATGATTTTATCATCCTTCTTTGCCAGTAATTTTCTTATTCCTTTGCTGTGCAGAGGTCACCTTTACTCATTCTTTGTTCTAACAAAAGCATGGACTTTGTGGGGCAAATGAGTTTGGGAGTTCATGAAAAGTAGTTCGCTCCTAGCAAAATGCTTCCCTGAATTACTGACAGGTACATAAAAGCTGGTGTGAGTACCTGCATAATTGCATAATATGACTTTGCTTTGACACTTACAGAATCACACGTGAGTTTTTCTTAGACACCTGGACCCAGAACCACTGTACCTATGTAATTCTGGACCTTTATGGCTTTGCTCCCTTTATAGGATAATTTGTCTTGCAGCATAAAAAAACATTTTCTTTCTTAAAAAATGTTTGCTGGATCTCTACCTCTCACCTCTCACAAAAATACACTGAAGATGGTTAACAGACCTAAACCTAAGGCAGGAAACCTTAAGAATCCTAGAAGAGGATGTTGGGAAGACCCTTTCAGACATCGGCCTAGGCAAAGAATTCTTGAAGAAGACCCCCAAAGCAATTAATGCAGCAACAAAAATAAACAAATGGGCTCTGATCAAATTAAAAAGCTTCTGCACAGAAAAGAAACTATCACCAGAGCAAATAGACAACCTACAGAATGGGAGAAAATACTTGCTCTCTACACCTCTGACAAAGGTCTGATAACAAGAATCTACCTAGAACTCAAAAGAATTAACAAGAAAAAAATCAAACAACCCCATTTATAAATGGGCAAAGGAGATGAACA
>CAUYRT010071392.1:0-24447 GCA_963574885.1 Lepilemur ruficaudatus
AAAAAATCAAACAACCCCATTTATAAATGAGCAAAGGAGATGAACAGAAACTTCTCCAAAGAAGACAGAATAATGGCCAGCAAACACACAAAAAAATGTTCATCATCTCTAATCATTAGAGAAATGCAAATCAAAACCACAGTGAGATACCACCTAACCCCAGTGAGATTGGCCTCTATCAAAAAAATCCCAAAACAACAAATGCTGGCAAGGATGTGGAGAGACAGGAACACTCTCACGCTGCTGGTGGGACTGCAAATTGGTGCAACCTTTGTGGAAAAGAATTTGGAGATGCCTCAAAGAGCTAAAAATAGAATTACCATTCGATCCAGTAATAGCATTATTAAGCATCTACCCAAAAGAGCACAACACATTCTATGATAAAGACAGCTGCACACGAATGTTTATGGCAACACAATTCACTATTGCTAGGTCATGGAAACAACCCAAGTGCCCGTCAATTCATGAGTGGATTGTTAAAATTTGGTATATGTTCACAATGGAATATTACTCAATTTTAAGAAATGGCAGTGAGCTAGCACCGCTTATATTGTCCTGGATTAATCTTAAACCCATTATTCAAAGTACGGTGACCCAAGACCCAAAGAATGTGCCCCACTTGTACTCACTATCAAAGTGGTATTGACTGATTAACACTATGGTGCTCAAATGGTGGGAGTGTTCACTAGGGATTTGGGAGGTGAGGGATAAACCCACATCTGAGTGATGTGGTGGGCACTGTGGAGGGGTAGAACATGCTTGAAAAGTAGTTGGGGAGCAGAATTAGGGGTCTCAATAGGGGAAAGGAATTCTTCTAAAACTGATTTATGTGATTAACTGTACATCTTGGTAAATTCACTAAAAATCATTTTTTAATTGTACACTTAAAATGGAGTAAAGGCATGATATGTAAAGTATACTTCAATAAAGAAAAAAATAAAATCAAGTAGACTTTGAATTAGTGGATAATTTTGTAGAAATAAAAGTATACTTTTCTTATAAACTGTAAATGAAAAGAAGATAGTTGGATAGAGATCTATCAATATCATCTTCTTTGGTATCTCAGGGACTTTCCCCCCCATAAGCATGACCTATATTAAATAAATATGTAGAGCAATGTCAACTTATTTTTTGTTTTGTTGATTGCAATTGCTACATACTTTTAAAAAGAGTGTTGCAAAGGCAGTATATATATAACCAAAATGTTTGTACCCCCCTGATATTCTGAAAAAAAAAAAAACATGACCTTTAAAATAAGCATGAGGAAGCAAGGACATTTATTATTCAAGTAATCATATGTAAGTAACTTAATACAATTATTAACACAAACCCCCAAAACAGTATTCATCATCTCCTTGCACTCACTTGCTAGGCTATCAGTTAGTTTTAAATGGAAATCAGAAATACTTCAAGTAAATTAGGCAAAAATTACTTTGAATGCTTACTGATTTTCCACTTTGACATACGCAGATCAACTATTCAAAAAAGTAATGCTTCACCATTAATCTTACATTGCTTTTATAATTAACAGGGTCAATACAAAGCACATGGTGTAAGAAGTACATTTTCAAAATAGTTAAACATACCATTATCTGTAATTACTGACTCCTTTAGATGAAACCAAATCAGTAAGGAAAGAAGGAATATTCAACAAGTCTTCTCCAAGCTCCTCTTTGTGAACCACCAACATAAAGGTAAATAGCTATTCTTCAGCGTAGAGTTATCCTAAAGAGCTTAGGGAAATGTGTTTTTAATACATTGATCATCTAATTTCAGCCTTTCTCCAATCTGTAGTTTATCTTGTCTTTCTGTACCTTACCAACCTTTTGTTCTTTCCCACTACCTGTCTATAGTTTTTGTTTTTCTCCTAGTGGCTCAAACATTCTCGCTATAAAACCCCACAGTTTTGTATGGAACTTCACATTTACTACTCTTGATGAGAGCAATGCAGCAATGCTACATAAACTTCCTAAGGGAACTTACAATATTATGATTTTTATTAATACTTTACTCTCATCAACTTTAATCTTATGAGTGTATTCATCCCCCTTAGAATTTTATTTTGCTTCCAAATGGTGATGGAAAAAAATTAGATCATTTATTCAAAAGAGATTAATTTCCCCAGTGTATATTTTTGTCTGCTTTGTCAAAGATTAGATTACCATATGCGATGGTTTCATTTCTGGGTTCTCAGTTCTGTTCCAAAGGTCTATATCTCTGTTCTTGTGCCTGTACAATACTGTTTCAGTTACTATTGCCTTATAGGATAGCCTGAAGTCTGCTGGACTGATACCTCCCAGTTTGTTCTTTTTGCTTAAGATTGCTTTGTCTATAGGAGGTCTTCTCTGGTTCTATACAAAGAGTAAAACTATTTTTTCTAGATCTGTAAAGAATGATTATGGTACTTTGATAGGGATTGCATTAATTATGTAGATCACTTTGGGTAGTATTGACATTTTAACAATGTTATTCTGCCAATCCATGAACAAGGTAGATTTTCCCATCTGTTTACATCTTCTACAGTTTCTTTTCTTAGTGTTTCATAGTTCTCCTTGTATATGTCTCTCACCTCTTTCATGAAATATGTTACTAGATATTTAATTTTCTTTGAGGCTATTGTAAAAGGTGTTGCATTTTTTATTTGATTTTCAGCTTGACTGTTATTGGCATATATGGATGTCTCTGATTTGTGTGCATTGATTTTGTATCCAGAGACTTTACTGAATTCATTTATCAATTCCAGGAGTCTCTTGTTTGACTTCTTGGGGGTTTTCTAGATATAATGTCATATCATGGGCAAAGAGTGAGAGTTTGATCACTTCTGCCCCCATTTGGATGCCATTAATTCCCCTGTCTTGTGTAATTGGTCTAGCAAAGTCTTCCAGCAGTATGTTGAATAGAAGTGGAGATAATGGGCAACCTTGTCTGGTTCCTGTTCTAAGTGGGAATGGTCTCAATTTTTCCCCATTCAGTATGATCTTGGCTATGGGTTTATCATATATGGCCTTAATAATTTTAAGGTTTGCCCCACCTATGCCTATTTTGTTAAGAGTTTTTATCATAAGGTGTGCTGGATTTTGTCAAATGCTTTTTCTACATCTATTGAGAGTATCATATGGTCTTTTTTCTTGCTTTTATTTATGTGGTGTATTGCATTTATAAATTTTTGTATGTTGAAACAGTCTTGCATCTCTGGGAAAAAGCCCACCGGGTCATGATGAAATATTTTTTTGATATACGGTTGTATTCCATTTGCTAAAATTTTGTTGAGGAGTTTTTGCATCTATATTCATAAGGCATATTGGTTTGTAGTTTTCCTTCTTGGTTGTATCCTTTCCTGGCTTTGCTATCAAGTTGACATTGGCTTGATAGAATGAGTTGGGGAGGATACCATCTTTCTCAATGTTGTGGAATAATTTCTGTAGTATAGGTATGAGTTCTTTTTTGTATGTTTGGTAAAATTTGGGTGTGAACCCATCTGGTCTGGGACTTTCCCTTTTTGGAAGATAGAAGTGACTTATGAAAGTGCTCAATTCCAGAACTAGTCCTCTTAACATTAGATTATAGAGGTGTCTCTGTCTCTTTTAAAAACAGAAAGAAAGGCTTTTAGAAAAATAGGTTTTCTTGGTTTTTGGTTTTGGTCCTATAATGAAAGAAACGTGAGAGTGACTTTTTTGACTGGAAAAAAATGGTCACTAACAATGGTTCTAATGAAGAACCATGTTTTTCCTATACTAAATTTCTATACATGCATAAAGTTTTTACACCATCTCTATTTTGATTGTCCAATGACTCAACTTGAAAACCATGCTATTTTAAAATAAGCTTTCAATTTAATTTTAGAAATCATTGCAAAGGTATCATATGCAGTGAAATGTTGTCTTCTTTCACTACCTTCTCTCCACTATCTTTAGCCATATTTTTCTCATAGTGTCAATTATATAGATTAATGCCAATTTATTGTATATCCTCTGAAGATGTTATATACACACATATATATATATAATAGATATGTGGGTTTGTATGCATATAAAATATATAAACTTTATTTTTTACTGATTGATAGCATACTATGTACTCAACTGCTCCTTGCTTTTTTCATGTAAGAATGAACAGTAATTATTATTTTAGAAAACTTATATAAAGCTTACTGTGTACCAGTCACTGTTCAAGGAACTTTACATGTATTAACTCTTTTAAACATCACAACTCTCTGAGGTATTCATGAAAGTTTGTCCATGTGTTATAAAAAATGAAGACACTGAGACATAGAGTATTTAGATAACCAGCCAAAGATTATTCAGTATAGTGACAGGTAGAGCCAAAATTTAAATCCATGTACTTCAGGTCTTGTGTCTATGCTTTTAACCACAACCATATAATAGTCAATAGTGTTCCATTTAAATGTTTATAGAATACTAGTATTTTCAACAGCTGCATTGTATCTCATTAAATCTCTGTTAATGGTATTTTTTACTATTTTGTATCATAAACAATCACATTATTGACCATGTGGATATTTTTGTAGAATAAATTTTCAGGAGAAGACTCATTGAATCAATTTATATATGACTTTGAAAAATAATAGCAGCACATTTTAATTTCTATAGCTTTTTATTATGGTTGATATTATACAAAAAATTCCATAGCTGTGTTATTTTTCACTATCATCTTCTTTCATGTAACTTTCAGAATTGACTTATGATGCTTCATAAAAAATATTTATTTGAATTTTGATTTACATTATTGCACACTAATACAATAATTTTTAAAATGGTGAGTCTTCTTACCTAGACTGTTAATGTGCCTCTCCATTTACTAAGTCCTATTTTTATGTCATTCTGTAATGTTTTATACTTTTTGTTCTCATTGGTCTTCCTCATTTCATTTTAGATTTTATCATTTGTTTTATAGTCATTGTGGCTTGAAAACTTTTTCCATTACTTTTTTATTTCTGGTTGCTGATGGTATATAGGGAAGATAATGTGTTTTATATGATGGTCTTGTAGCCAAAGACCTTGCTGACCTCTCTTATTGTTCTCTTGGATAGCCTATTTAGATGATAATATCTTTAGCAAATAGCAACAGTGTTATCTTTTCTCTTACAATGTTTATACATTTTCCATTTTTTTGTTATTTATTTGCTTTAAACATTGACTAGGACCTCAGTACATTTTCTTAATTTTTTGCCCTTTGTATTCTTTAGCAGATTTGTTGAGGTATGGCTTACAAAATCTGAAATTTACCTGTTTTAAGTATGTAATTCATTGCTTTATAGTAAAATTACAGAATTGGTCAAATATTACCATAACTGAATTTTAAAACATTTCTATCATTGTAAAAGTTCTCTTCTGGCCATTTAAAGTCTATCTAATTCCATTCTCAGCCCTAGCAATCAGTAATCTCCCAGTACAACATTGCATAGTTCTAAGCAGTATATACAAGTGCCAAAGCATAGTTCTAAGCAGTGCATACAAGTGCCAAACTTGTATTCCTATCTTCAGTGAGAATGCCAGAAATGTTTCACTTTTAATTATGATTTGAACAATTGTTTCTTATCAATTGAGTTGAAGAAGTTTTCTTTTATTTTGAATTTACTGAGATATTTTAATAAGACTTTAATTTCAACTTTGTCAAATATTTTCCTAAATCTATTCAGATGACAACATTAATTTTCCCATTGAACGTAGGTAATTTTACAAATTTTCTTAGTTGAGTTATATTTTCATTTTCTTTTTTGACTCAATTTGCACAATGCTTATGTTTGCTACAAGTCTACCATTAAACCCAAGTATATGGCAGTTCCAACACTTGTAGATGAATTAATTTTGTAGCCTTGCCTTTGACACTTTGGTTTTTACTCTAATGTTGTCTAGCAGGTTTTTAAAGGGTCGATGAGTGCCTGTCTACCTCCAGTCTCATTCAGTCCCTGAAACATTTAATTGGCTGTAAGCCCTTTTTGGCTCTTCTGCCCTCTTGGCTACAAGAGTCCTGAGGAACTGGATGGACATGGAGCAGGTAGCCACACCATCCTGGCAACAGATGGAACAAAATAAGAGTTTTCCCAAAGATGAGGCTTGTGAAATAAAATATTAATGCTCCTCCCCACCAGCTGACTGAATGGACTCCCTCTTAGCCAAGAGGCTATCCTAAAACTAAATTGCTTGCCACAAGGAGGGAAGTCAGACATGCCTCATCATGCCACTCTCCCTCCTTGGAGATATGCTTTGCAGCTCATTAACAGGCCTAACACTATGCAAAACAAACCTGCAGGTCTTCAGTTTATACAACAAATATATGTCTGATGGTTGTCTTTGATTTACAGGCTTACTTACCTTAATATTCCAAAACTTTAGACAAAAGATTCATGTCTTTAACCAATTATAAGTCAAAGAGTCTTTAAACGCACTTATCATGTGTAAGCTCCCATTTCAAGATGGCCTAACTCTTGAGCCAAAACCCACTATGCTGTCCATGTATTGATTTATGACTTTACCTGTAACCCCTGTCTCCCTGAAATGTATAAAACCAAACTATAGCCCACCAACTGTGAGTCCACTTGCTCAAGGTTTCTTGGGCATGGTCCTCAAATTTGGCTCAGAATAAATTTCTTTAAAATTAAAAAAAAATAAAATAGATGTTGGCTACAGAAGTAGTCATCTGAATTCCTAATTGAGAATGGAGGATCCTCTTTAAATGAGGTTTATTTACATGCTTGGTGATTGAGGCTGGCAATTTGTTTTTCTTTTTATGTGAACCTTTGAATAGGACTTCTTGTGTGCCTTCTTATTATACGGAGGTTGGCTTCCCCCAGAACCAGCAATACAAGAAACCAGGGTGGAAACTGTAATACTTGTTATGACCTAGCTTTGGAAGTCACTTCTGTCTTATATTATTGGTCCAATAGGCCAGCCACATCTGAATGAGTGAGGGCATGAATAATAGCAGGCAAATAACTGGACTAAGAGTCATAGATCTTAATGTATTCTTATGATATTATTCATGTAAAATTTCCACATTTATGATTCTAAATGGCAATCATGCTTTTCATTTCTTATACTATGATTGTCTAATACTTAGAGTTATATCAGCCTTACAAAATTATTTTGGAACCTTTACTAATTTTTAATTTATATAAAGTAAAATGTACCTCTTTCTTGGTGAATTATATAAATTCATCATGAGAACAGGTAATTTAAACTCACGTCTCTCAAATATGGAGATATAAGACAAAAAAACAATGAGTGATGACAAAGATTAATTTAAAGATATAATTGTCAAGCTGAATATACTAGGGATATATAGATAAAACAGAGTAAACATTAAATATTCTCAGAAGTAATCATGCATTGGTTGCCATATTAATCAACTAGCCATATTTTATTACTATAGGCCAGAAAATGTTCAGAAGTCTGTACATATATTAGGTCATTTGATTCTCACAAATAACTTGTAAATTGAATACTTCTATTACATTCATTTTACAGAAGAAGAACCCAAGGAAGAGATGACTGAAAGGTATATAACTATTTAGTGGCAGGATTAGTATTTAAATCCATCATTTTGACTCCAGAACCTATATGGTTAGCCAATGCTATATGACCTTTCAAATAGCAACTCTCAACAAGTATTAACAAGTAAATATTTAATGAACTACGTCCACCACCTTCCCATCTTCCTGGCACCTGAGGAATATCACTTTCATGTGTGCACATAAGTGTTGATCAGTTAGTATCAATTTGATAGTGAGTACATGTAGTGCTTGTTCTTCCACTCCTGTGATACTTCGCCTTGAAGAATGGGCTCTAGCTCCAACCAGTATAATATAAGAGGTACTAGTTCACCATTGTTTTTTTTGTGGCTGAGTAGAACTCCATGGTATATATATACCATATTTTATTAATCCACTCATGTATTGATGGGCACTCGGGTTGTTTCCACATCTTTGCAATTGTGAATTGTGCTGCTATAAACATTCGAGTGCAGGTGTCTTTATTACATTAATAGGATGATTTTTTTTCCTTTCAGTAGGTACCCAGGAGTGGATTGCTGGATCAAATGGTAGTTCTACTTTTAGTCCTCTGAAGTATCTTCATATTACTTTCCATAGAGGTTGTACTAATTTAAGTCCCACCAACAGTGTAAGAGTGCTCCTATCTCTTCACATGCATGCCAGCATTTATTGCTTTGGGACTTTTGATAAAAGCCAGTCTCACTGGAGTTAAGATATCTCACTGTGGTTTTGATTTGCATTTCCCTAATAATTAGAGATATTGAGCAATTTTTTATATGTTTGCTGGTCATTATTCTGTCTTTTGCATAGTTTCTGTACATGTCCTTTGCCCACTTTTTTATGGGGTTGTTTGATTTTTTTCCTTGTTAATATTCTTAAGTTCTATATAGATTCTAGTTATCAGCTCTTTATCATATGTGTAGCATACAAGTATTTTCTCCCATTCTGTAGGTTGTATATTTGCTCTAATCATAGTTTCCTTGGCTGTGCAGAAACTTTTTAATTTGGTCAGGTCCCAAGGTTTTAAATTATTATCTGTAGGAGAGTTAGTCTAACACAAGCTACTTCACCATTTCTGGAATAAGAATCCTTTATTTTTTATGTTCTATTTATTAACTTGCATCTGCAAAATAAACAGTACAAACTTAAGGAACAAAGAGGTATGAGAATTTATTGCAATAAAGCATATTAAAAATGATAGAACACATAGTAAATATTTGCCATTATAATTGTAGGTCCAAGAGAGTTTGCCAATTGATTAGTTTTAAATTTGTCTGTCAGTTTGAGTTCCTATTATCTAGTAGATATACTCTGCTCTTTTCTTAGATGATTTTCTGAATCAATGTTACACAGAATAATTTCATAATCTGATATCCTGTTGAAATAATCCTATTTAACTGTATCTAGGTCTTCCTTTGCATATAAGTAGTTTCATTGATTCATAAAACCTTAAAATTATAAGGAAGACTTGTGATCATCTCTAGTCCAATCTCCCATCCCATACACGAAATCCTCAATCTCCTTAACAAATGACCATTCAAAATCAGTTTGAATACTGTCAGTGAAATAATGTTCATTGTTGTGCTTTTACCCAGACAGATAAAAACATTATTTCTGTAAAAGATACACACTGAAAAGGGACAGATTCCTCCTTATTCAAATTCTCATAGAATTAACCAGATTTGACAACTTAATTTCAATTCCCAGCTAACCAGTGGTTTCATCTAAAGAGGCTATGACTCAGGCTGAACATGTTCTAAATTTCTGAGAAGCCAAGCATGATAACAAGATTTGAGGTTAAAAAAAATCCAGTTTTTAATCTATTCTTAGTTAAATTTATGTCCAAAGTAGACTGTGAGCAGAATAGAACATTTTGTTTTCTAAGCCAACATTTTCCCCCTTGAGTTACTTGAAGCAGATAAAGCCTTGTCTACCACTTCTCAAAGCTTCTTTCTGCAATGACATACTGACTCTGCTTCAGGCTGAAACAGACAATGAGGCACAAGTCTACAAATAGCACTAAAAGAGTTTAGGTTTCTACAAGTCATAGAGACATAGTTAAAAGATACTTTCATTTAAAATTGAATATACTACTTTGCAATTTAGTATAATTTATTACTATTTAAGTAAACTAATGCAAGTATAATTTATAAACATTTATTCCATTACTTAAAAGTAGCCTTATATACATAAATTTAAACCTCACGTACTATACGGATTTGCATATATTATATGTATTTATAAATAGTGACAAAACTGACTCAATATCAGTTGCATGGAATTTGAATATATTCTTTAGCGGCAGAAGTTATTGGTGACTGTCCTGTCTAAAGCTTTGTTGTCATGAAACACATACATTTGTGAGATGACTAGTTAAATATGAAATTCAACTTTTTGTCAGAAATTTCACATACCCATGGGCTATAATAAGACATTATATAATTGCAAATATTATAAATTTGATGATTTTTTGACATGCATATTAAAGCCAAATTGATATATATGAATTTCTTTTATGGTACCCAATAGACATGCAATTTGCAATCTATGCAATTTAGGCATGCTCTTATTTATGCTCCTTTATCTGTGAATTGAAAATAAATCAGAGGACCATTGACAGTTCACAGGTTAAAACATTGGAAAAAAGATAGAAATGTTATCTAACTCTCTCTGGATTTTCTGTTCTAAGTGCATATCTTTAAATAAAACTGCCAAAGTATAGAGGTTTATGTATTTGAGAGATATACTATAACCTGATGGATGTTGGAAAAATAAAAAGTCTTATTGCTATTTAGAGGTAAGTTTTTTGACAAAGGACAAAACAAATAGTCCAACTCTTCTGGTATAATAAAATAGAAGTTTGTGAAATGATTAAATGGCCAGAAGCAAACTCTCAGGATTCAATGTTATCACAACCCAATAATAAATAGGGAGTTCATCGGTATGGTGATTTGTCAAGGGAGTAAGCTGAGAATATTATAAAAGGAAACCACTCAGAACTATACATTTATATGATAGCTCAAATTTAGCTGAGAGATTGGGAGGTAAGGAGCTATTTTAATAGCAAAAAGGAAGTGTGTTGAATATGTTCTTCTGCCAGAGCCACATCTATGTTCAGTAAATGAGAGTCAGTTGTCATTTACATAGGAGAATGTAAAAAGTCTTGAGTAATGCCCATCATTATACTTAGGATTTATAATACCAAAAGGAAGTCATAAAGAATAAAATTTTGAAGAGGCAGACGACACACGCAACTATAGAGAAATATATTCACAATAATTCAAAAACAGAAAATGTAGAGAACATAACATGGGAGAAGAAAAGAACATATTCTTCTTTAATGGAAGCTACCCAACAGCTTATAATAACAATCAATACTCTATAAACCCATACTTTCTATAAAGAAAAAAATGAAAAATAAAATAATGCATGCTGGCTCTAGGAAAAAAATACTTGTTTTAGTGAGTGATGCCTCTCTGTTTATGATTATAATGGTGGCTGAATACAGACTTGCAGAATTGGCATGCTCAGTTAGAACGTATGTTAGTTTCCCTAAAGTATGATCTTGAACTATGCTAAGTATAAACTGAAGCTTATCAAATGCTGCAATCATAATGGAGAGAGAGAGAGAGAGAGAGGGAGGGAGGGAGGGAGAGAGAAACAGAGATAAATAAATGACAACAAGTCAGAAAAGACTTTTGGCAGAAATTTCGGTTACATGGTGCCGAGATTTTTTTAATTTAAAAATTAAAAAAAATAATTTTTTCATTTTTTTATCAGGTAAATATTTTGGATTTTAGATGAAATTTTAAAAGTTATATTAAAATTGAACTTTTTTCCTACTTAGATTATTTAAAGAAAATCCTTGAGTTTTAAAATATACTTCATAATCATAGAAAAACCGACCTAGAATCAATGATAGATAGATAGATAGATATTAGATGTCATAAACACCAGCTGATGTAATTAAATTTTTAAAAAAATAATGTGGAGGAGCATGTAAAAATGAGAAAAACACCAGATAAAATTGCAAAGCCCTAAGTATAAAGAATATTACATAGGATAGTTAGAATATGGCTCTTGCATGCTTTTTCAGTTTCATCTCTTTCCACTCTGTTCTTTAGGAACACTTCATTTTATTTCCTCAAAGGCAATAAGGTCTTTCATGTCTCAGAAAAACAAAGCTTGTCTTACTAGATTACTTTTCCTTCCACTATTTTATAACTGTGCACCTTGCTCTGATAGAGCAGGCAAGTAAGCAGCATTGGGTGATTATGTAAAATGGCCAAATATAAGAATCACAGACATCTCTGTGGTTGAAGAGGAAAATGCACAAGAGCTGGAAAACCTATTCGAGAGAATGAGGAAAACTTCTCTGGTCTTGCTAGAGATTTAGACATCCAGGTACAAGGAGCTCAACAAACACCTAGGAGATTCATTGCAAAGAGGCAATCACAAGATACATACATATCAGAGTGGCCAAAGTGAACATGGAGGATTAACTCCTGCAAGCTGTCAGGAAAGGAAAACCTATTGGGCTAAATACAGACTTCTCAACAGAGAACTCACAAGCCAGAGAGATTGGATCCCATCTTCTGTCTTTTAAAATAGATCAACTGCCAGCCTAGAATTTAGTATCTTATAAAACTACGTTTCACAAATGAAGGAGAAATAAAGACTTTTCCAGAGAAGCAAACACTGAAGAAATTTGTCAAGGCCAAACCTGCCCTGTGGGAAATATTCAGAAGAACAACATTAAACAAGAATCAACATGATAGATGCCTATCAGTGTAAAACCACCCAAAAGCTAAATACTAGATCTCATATAAAACAATAGCACAAGAAGTAAAACAAAGCAACAAGGTACTATTCAACAGAATGTAAAGAACAGCAACCTACCTATCAATTCCATCAATCAATGTGAACAGTCTGAATGCCCTACTCAAGAGACATAGGCTGACTATGAATGGACAGAAACATACAACCCAAGTATCTCCTGTCTCCAGGAAATACATCTAATCCACAAGGACACATACAGACTCAAGGTGAAAGAATGAGAAAAAAATATTCTGTGCAAATGGAAATCAAAAGAAAGCATGTATAGCCATTCTTATATCAGATAAAATTAACTTTAAATCAATAATAGTAAAGAAAGACAAAGATGGTCATTTTATAATGGTAAAGGGAGTAATTCAACAAGAAGGTACAACAACCCTAAATATTTATTCACCTAACACAGAAGCACCCAGATTCATAAAGGAAACCCTATGAGATCTAAGCAAAGAGATAAACAGTAGCATCATAGTTGTCAGGGACTTCAACACCCTACTGACAGAACTGCACAGATTATCAAAGCAGAAAATAAAATAAAGAAAGAAACATAGGACTTAAATGGGATTCTGGAATAAATGGGCTTAACAGACATTTACAGAACATTCTACCCAAAAGCACTGAATATACATTCTTCTCATCAGCACATGGAACATTCTCCAAGACTGATCATGTTGTAGGTCACGAAAACATTGCTCAATAAATTCAAAAAATAGTAATAACACCATGCATCTTGTCAGACTATGGTGGAATAAAACTAGAATTCAACTCCAAGAGAAACACTCAATTATACATAAAGTCATGGAAATTAAACAACATGCTGCTGAAAAATTACTGGGTAAATAATGTAATTAAGATGGAAATCAAAAGACTTCTTGAACTGAATGTCAAAGGGGACACAAGCAACCAAAAGCTATAGGACTCACCAAAAGGAGTCCTAAGGGGAAAATTTCACAGCCTTAATGCCTACAACAAAAAGACAGAGAAGATCAAAATATCACAAATTAACAATCTAATAACAGGCTCAAGGAACTAGAAAAGGAAGAGCAAAACAACCCCAAAGCCAATGGAAGAAAAGAAATAACTAAAATTAGAGCAGAACTAAATGAAATGGAAAACAAAAAATAACACAAACGATCAATGAAGAAAAAATTTTGTTCTTTGAAAAGATAAAATTGATAGACCTCTTGCTGATTAACCAGGAACAGAAGAGAAAAGACCCAAATAAGCTTGATCAGAAATCAAAAAGGAGATATTAGTACTGATACTACAGAAATACAAAGTATCATCCTTGAAAACTATGAAAATCTCTACACACATAAATTCAAAAACATAGAGGAAATGCACATATTCCTGGAAACACTCAACCTCCCAAAACTCAATCAGGAAGAAATAGAATTACTGAACAGACTAATAATAAGCAAGAGATTGAAACAGTAATAAAAAAATCTTCCCACAATAAAAAGCCCTTGACCAATGGATTCACAGCTGAATTTTATCAGACCTACAAAGAAAAGCTGGTACCCATACTACAGAAATTATTTCATAACATTAAGAAGGAGGGAATACTTTCCAACTTATTCTATGAAACCAATATCACCTCAATACTATTGTCAGGAAAGACACAACAAACAAAGAAAACTACAGACCAATATCCCTTATAAATGCACATACAAAAATCCTCAATAAAATACTAGCATACCAAATACAACATTACATCACAAAAATAATCCACCATGACCCAGAGGGCTTCATCCCAGTGATGCTTAGATGGTTCAACATATGTAAATCAATAAATGTGATTCACCACATAAACAGATGTAAAAAAAGACCATATGATCATCTCAATAGATGCAGATAAAACATTCCACAAAATCCAGCACCCTTTCATGATAAAACCCCCCATCAAACTAGGCATAAAAGAAACATCTCAACATTATAAAAGCTATATATGCAAACTGACTGCCAACATCATACTGAAGGGAGAAAGTTTAAAGCATTCCCACTAAGAACTGGCATAATACAAAAGTGCCACTGCCACCATTTACATTCAATGTAATGCTTGAAGTTGTAGCTTGAGCAATCAGACAAAAGAAAGAAATAAAGGATATCCAAATTAGGATAGAGGAGGTCAAACAATTGGCTTTTGCTCACGACCTAATCTTATAACTAGAAAACCCCAAAGATTCCACCAAGAGACTCCTGGAATTGACAAATTAAATAAATAAATTAATAAACAAAGTCTCTGGCTGCAAAATCAATGTACACAAATTAGTAGCATTCCTAAACACTAATAACAGCCAAGCTGAGAATCAAATCCAAGATTCAGTACCATTCAAAATAGGCATAAAGAAAATAAAATACCTAGAACTATACTTAACCAAGGAGGTGAAAGAACTCTATAAATAGAACTACAAAACACTGAGGAAAGAAATCACAGATGACACAAACAAATGGAAAAACATATCATGTTCATGGATCACAAGAATCAACATTGTTAAAATGTTCATACTACCCAAAGTGATTTACACTTTCCATGCAATCCCCATCAAAATACCAACATCTCATTTCCTGGATCTAGATAAAATAAATCCACCCTTCATTTGGGACCAGAAAGGAGCCCGAATAGCCAAAGAAATCTTAAGCAAAAGGAACAAATTGGGAGGCATCACATTACCAGACTGCAAACTATACTACAAGGCTATATGAACCAATACAGCATAGTATTGGCACAGAAATAGAGATGTAAATCAATGGAACAGAATAGAGAACCCAGATGTAATACCCTCCACATATAGCCAACTGATCTTTGACAAAAGAGACAACAAAATACACTTGGGAAAGAAGCCCTATTCAGTAAATGGTGCAGGGAAAATTGTATATCCACATGCAGAAGGATGAAAGAGGATCCATATCACTCACAACTAACAAAATTTAATTCAGGATGGATAAAAGATCTAAATGTAAGGCACAAAACCATAAGAACTCTAGAAGAAAACATTGGAAAAACTCTTCTAGGTATTGGCCCAGGCAAAAGATTTACCAAGAAGACCCCAATGCCAACACAGCAACAGAAAAAATTTAAAAATCTAACTTGATTACATTAATAAGCTTTTCACAACTAAGAAAATAATCAACAGAGCATATAGACAACCTACAGAATGGGAGAGAATATTTGCAAGGTGCACATCTGATGAATGGCTAACAACCAGAATCTAAAATGAATTCAGACAAATAAACAAGAAAAAAACAAACAACCCTATTCACAAGTGGACAAGAGACATGAGCAGAAGTTTTTCAAAAGAAGATAGACAAATGGCCAATAAACATATGAAAAACTGCTCAACATCACTAATCATCAGGGAAATGCAAATTGAAATCACAATGATATATCACCTTATCCCAGTTAGAATGGCTTTTATTAAAAAATCCAAGAACAATAGATGCTGGCATGGATGTCAGGAAAAATGAATGCTTATAAACTTAGGTGGGATTGCAAATTAGTATAACCTCTATGGAAAACAGTATGGAGGTTCCACAAAGAACTAAAAGTAGACCCACCATTTGATCCAGCAATCCCACTACTGGGTATTTACCTAACAGAAAAGAAGTCATTTTATCAAAAAGACACCAGCACTTGACTGTTTATTGCAGCCCAATTCATAATTGCAAAGATGTGGAATCAACACAAGTGCCCATCAATTCATGAATGGATTAACAAGTATGGTAAATGTATACTATGGAATATTATGCAGCCATGAAAAAAAGATGAATTAAGGCCTTTTTCAACAGCTGGGGTGGAACTGGAGACCATTATCCTAAGGAATGGAAAAACAAACACCACATGTACTCGCTATTAAGTTTTAAGTAACTGGTGAGCACACATGCACAGAGGCAAGTAAAACTCAGCAGAAATCAAGCAGGGGGTTAGAGGAGGAGATAGTGGGTGACAACCTGCCTAATGGGTACAATCATCACTATCTGGGTGATTAGAACACTTACAACTCTGACTCAAGCATAATAAAATCTATATTTGTAACCAAAAATATCTGTACCCTTGTATGTTAATATTTTGAAATAGAAAAATAAAATAAAAGTAGAAGTATCATATTACCTGACTTCAAAATATAGTAAGAGCTATAGTAACTAAAACAACATGGTGATGTTTTTAAAATGAAATTTATAGACGAGTGAAACAGAATAGAGAGCCTAGAAATAAATCCACATATTTACAGCCAACTTATTTTCAATAGATGTGCCAAGAACATATAATAGGTAAAAGACAGTATCTTCAATAAGTGGTGCTTGGAAAATGGGATATCCAAATGTCAAAGGATGAAAATAGACCCCTATCTCTTACCATATATAAAAATCATATCTAAAATCTAAATGGATTAAAGATTTAAATTTAAGACCAGAAACTATGAAACTACTAGAAAAAACAGTGAAGGAATGTTTCAGGACATTGTTCTTGGTAAACATTTGGAGGGTAAGACCTCAAGAACACAGGCAACAAAAGCAAACATAGACAAATGGGATTGCATCAAGCTAAAAGTTTTCTGCACAGCAAAGGAAACAATCAACCAAGTGAAGAGTCAACCTACAGAATGGGAGAAAATATTTGAAAAGTATTCATCTGACCAGGGATTAATAACCAGAACACATTAATATAAAGAACTCAGTCAACTCAATAGCAAAAATATAAGTAATTCAATTAAAACATGGGTGACAATATAAATTTAACCATGAAAATACCATAAAATATAGGGGAACAATACCCCAAGTTGAGATATTTTGGTAGAATAGCATAATTTATTAAGACAAATGACTGAATAGTAAACAAAATAGAACTATCTAAAGGGTTATTTGACTGTGTATTTTCTATATGCTGTACCAAAAGTTAAATATGTTTTAACTTAAAACTATGGGATAATAGTTTAAGAAATAGTGAATATTAGGCTGTATTAAGTGGGGCTATAGTTTAAGAATAAGGATAATAAGATCGCCCTCTTTTGTTCTCATTGGATCATTTTAATTTTTTTTTGATTTATTTGTCTGCACTTACAGAATCAAATATAGTAAACCAACTCCATAAAAGAATTTAAAATTGTATCGTCTGAGAACTGTCATCTCCATAATGTCAGGCACTAGTACTATCTTATTCTCTTCTCTGTCATAAGTCTCTAAGGCAACGTCTGATACATAGTAGATAGAAAATAAATATGTGTGAAATGAGTAAGATGCTAGAAAACAATAAAGACAAACCTAGTAATTGTATTCAAATATTTTGATGAAATATTTGATTTTTTTTAATTTCTGTAACCGATAGGATTTTAAGAATGGATATAACCAGAAAAAATATGTTAGGTTGTTTTCATTTTGTAATAAAGTGAGTTGCCTTTTACTGAAGTTGACTCAGGATAGATTTGAAGACTAATTGTTTTTGTTACTGTGGAAGGCATTCAAAATATAGTCAGTGGTGGAAGGCTTTTAAAAATGATTTTAGAGTCTTGTTAAACTTTTAAAATCTGTAATTGTATGTTATCTCTTTTCTTCAGTTTTCTAATTATGCAAGTGTTAATAAAACCCTGCTAGCAAAATTAATTGAGATTTTTAAGCTGTTGTTATGTGCTAAAATTTTGCATAATGATAATCAAAGACTATCAGCTATTTCATTTGGAAAGTCAGAAAAGCTACAGCTTAATAATGATAGCATACAAATGACCATAAAAACAGTGCATTCATACACAGTCATAAAGCTCGTTTACTATACTCATTGACTGTAATTAAGAAATCTCACAAAATATTGTGAATACAATGGTTAAAAATGGGCCTGCTGATATATGACCTAATCAGAAAATTATGTCATGCACCACTCCTAGTTCTCTATACCAAGGAATTGAATACTTCTGGCCCATTTTCTATAATAGGTTCTTACTAACTGCTTGTATTTATCAAATAAATTATAAATTGGTAGAAAACTATTTTTCATTATTGAACAGATTGGACTTCCAATTGATTCACAGTGTTACCTTTTTCTTGGGTTATTGTGTAACTCTTAATATATTTTTAGTTGGGAATAACATTTATATTGAGTCCATTATAACGAAAAGAGACAAAGTATCAAAGATCTGCAAGGAAGACCCCTTCGAGGAAAAATTCGCTTATGTGATGACTCGCGAAATTACCTAGCTGATTCCAAAAACCAAAAAGTGTGTGACGAAAGCGTGATAAGTGAGGGATAAATGGGTAGGAAATAAGATGGGAGAAGTGTTCAGAAGCCTCCCAGGCTAAAAGTAATGGGAAAACATCAGAGAATGCACAGCAGGGAATTGACATGATCTGAGTTCTGCTTTTGAAAGGGCACTGTGGCTGCTTTGTGAAGGATGGATAACAAAGAGACAAGAGTGGGAAGCAGAGAGCTGTCATTCCATTATTTTAGGGAAACTATTTTAATAGCTTAGAGTCAGGTATTGATGATGAGAATAGAATCTGACAGATTATATGCACAAGTTGGATTTGGAAACAAAACAATCCGATGAGGTATTTGTTTGGGAAAAGCAGGAAAAAGAGCAGAAACCAATGACAGCTTGCAGGACTTGGCTAGCATGATCATTTGTCATCATTTACAGAGATGAGAGATACTGGGAGAGAAACAGATTTTGAGTAAGAAAGGCGAAAATCATGTGTATGTTATTGACATGTTTCTTAGTCCATTTTCTGTTGTCATAACCAAATACCTGAGACTGGGTACTTTACAAAGGAAAGAGGTTTGTTAGGCTGAGCGGTCCAAGATCAGGCGACCACAGAGGGTCAGCTTCTGCTGAGGGTGTTGTGTCTCATCACATCACTTTAGAGAAGAGTAAGGGGAAACAGGCTCGTGTAAAGAAACCAAACATGCGAAGCTGCTTTGCTTTATAACCATCTGCTCTTGCAATAACTAATCCAGTCCTATAAGGGTGGAAATCTACCCTGACAGAAAGGCATTAATCCCTCTTAAGGACCCAATCCCCTCAGAAAGGCACTACCTTTCAATATTACCACATCAACATGAGTTTTGGTGAGGGCAAATCATATACAAACCATAACAATGTGTTAATTTTTTGATGTTTATTATGCATCTAGCTATAGATGTCAAACATATAGTAAAATATTCAAGTCTGGAATATAAGGAACAGGTTTCAAAACCTCCCTCTTAAGTAAAACATCCATCCTTGCCTAGATAGCTTATTAGAATTCCTTGTGTTGCTTTTCAAAATCACAGTCCCCAAATTTCTGATAATTTTTTAAAGAAATTATATTATTCATCTTCAATTTAGTATTTCTTCATGTAAAGACAGACATTTTATTGATGATCTGTATTTATCATATGACCTCTACAGAAACAGAAATTTCTAAAACTTAGAGAGCAATAATAAAAATAAAATGAAGTCTTGATTCAGAGTTTAAGTTCTTTCTTTCTTCTCTGCCCTATATACTGAGTAATTAATCCTGACTTTCAGTATGAATTCTGAATTACATAGTCAGAAAACAGTTGAGGTACTTTAAATATTTTATCCTTGACTTTCTATCTGTAACTTTTCCTCATTTCCCTTTATAAAAACATTCCTCCTTTGCTTTTTCTCTTATTTGTTCGTCACTTTAAAAAAATTCATCTGGAACATTTTTGCCTTTATAACTCCATGGTATGTTCTGTTTCAACTTAAATAAATGAGGGAAAAAACATAGCTCAGTTAACATCTCCCTCTAGCTTCTTACACCCAAATGGCTCAGACATATGATCTTTGTACCCAACATCCTATCATTGAACATCATAGACTTGAGTATCCTCCAGTCAGCTTGGCTACATGAATTGCACGCCTCCCGTTTCAACTTACCACTGCCGTTGAAACTCTATTATTCACCCTGCCCTGCCCTAATCTCTGCTTGAGGAGCTTTGCACCCATACATGGCATCACCCAGCTCCCTTGAATTCTGGCCTGTGATTGAGTTTGGCCAATGATAATCACAGGAAATCAGAAGGCTGGAAAACAGAAAGAGCAAGGTATTTATCACTCTTAACAACACTTATCCATGGCAATGGCTACGTTCTATGGTTGGCATTCTTGTTGGGCAGCACTACTTCCATGGTTTTAAACTCTGAGAGTCTTCAATAACATCATTCTCACCCCTTGCCCAGGAGGCCAGTCACTAGTGCTTCAGTGTACAACCATACTTTCTGTGTCCCTTAACCCTGGCCACACTTTGTGGCCTTTCATTAAAATCTTTTAAATTAAAATCTGAGTTTCCTCACAGTGCTCTGAATGTTACCCTACTGTGTGCAAAGCAATGGCCTAAGCATTGTCATCATTGGAACACCCAAGAACAAAATAATTCTTCCTAGTATTATCATCATGTAAAATCTTTCATTTAGCTGGGTACAGATGTGGTCTTAGTGATTCAGATCAGTCAGTGCCACAGTTTTAAAAAGCACATAGAAATAGGAAGCAATTTACTTTGCCGTTACTATGCTCCATTGCCACTTGGAAAAGGGAAATGTGCTAAACACAGAATGCTATCTTTCATTGTTCTCTTCTGAAAGAATGCTTCCATAATTCTTCTGAAATCAAAATATGTTTCTGTTGAATTAATGTCAGGGATTGAGTGGTAGCAATTTGCTTCCTCCTACACGATTTGAAAGATGGGTAAAAAAGAAAAAAAATGCTTTCACGTAAGTGCCTTTGACTTAAAGCAAATGTCAGGCAGGAAAAGTTACAAAAATATATTTATATGAAACAATGAATTTGAGAATGCTACTGTGTGTCATTTCGTTTTAAACTAGCATTGGATTTGGTAGACATAAAAGTCAACACTATTAGTTTATATAGATAGATATACACACACTCTTAAATATATATACACACACTGAAAAACACTAATAAAAACACATATATACATACATTCTTTATCTTTTATATGTATTTTATAAATTTTGGCATTATAAAAATATATATTTTATTTATTAATAGCATTTACTACCAATACTCAGAGAACACATACAGGAATTCTTTTAAAAAATATGCATATGTCACACTCTGTGACAGTAAGGTGGTAGTAAGGTGGTAGTAGAAAGGAACATTCATACTGACAAGGAATGTATCAGTCAGGGTTGCTTAGAGAAACAGCAGCAGTAGGAGTTAGATGACTAGATACACAGATAGATAGGTAGATGGATAGATAGGTAGATTTCAGAGAGTTAGCTTATGCAACTGTGAGAGCTGGCAATTCTGAAATCCATAGGGTAGGTTGGGAGGCTGGAACTGTCCAGCAGGAGCTAATGCTGGAGTCTTGAGGCAAAATTACTTTTTTCTCTGAAAAACCTCTGTTTTGTTTTTAAGGCCTTCCGATTGATTGGATGAGGTCCACCCAGATTGTCACGGTAAATGTCCTTTACTTACAGTCAACTAATTGTAGGTGTTAATCACCTTTACAAAATCCTGTCACAGCAACACCTAGAGTAGTGTTTTATTAAGTGGATACATAGCCCAGTCAAGTTGACCATGAAACTATCACAGGGAGTAAAATGTCTGATGTCATGATAAATGATATTTGTATAATAATTTAAAATAAAATGAAATCACTTTAAAGCCCATTATCATAACTGATCATGTGCAATGAGGTTATGACAGAGGAATTAATGTTATTAGCCCAACTTTTCACTTGAGGCATATGAACTCAAAGTGGTATGTGCAAGGTACCATGAAAGGCAAACTTTAGGGAAAAAAAAACTTAAAAATTACAAATGTTTCAGAGAAATTTTTAAAATGAATGAAACAGTAAGGGAATATTTTAAAATTACAGCAACTTATTTGCAAGTATTTTGAAGAAATAGGCAAGGCTGAGAGCATAGGTTCTTAGGTCTAAATAAATAAGTAAATAAAATCATCCATCTATCCATTCATTCATTCATTTTACTTGGCCTTCCTCATCTCAATATTTTCATCTGTAAAATGTATATAAAAGTAAAGATACTTCATAGGACTGTGAGGAATAATTAAGGAATTTTATATAACATCTGTACAAAGCTGTATATATTTTAATTATATAATATTTGTTAATTGTGGTTACCCTTACAGTAGCAATCTGTAAGATGAACTCTTTATTAGATCTGTACCTTTTTTAAAGGAGAATTTTGGATCAAATAATATTTAGAGTCCTTCCAAATTACTAGTATGTCCCTTCCTAGGTTTCCTTTTAACTCATGGCGATGTAGTAACCCCTTTGCACCTAGGAAGATTTCTATGGTTAAACTTCAAGTGCAATATTAAGCACAAGTTATTTGGTTGTGGTAACAATTTTCAATCCCTAATTAATGAGTGATTGGGAGAATACTTTGCCGGAAGTGTTAAGGAAATTATATCTATCCAGAAGTGATACGACTTCTTTTTCTGCATTAACTGATCCTCTTGTTTGATCCAGATAATTTAAGTCACGTCTTTCCATTGTAATGGTCATTTCATGCTTCATATCCTTTAACATTAGCTGCAGAAAACCATGATTCTTTATCAATGGTATTTCTTAGTGCTAACTACTTCATAGACTACTGCAATGTTGAAATATAGGAAAGAATTGAATTTTCTTTAATTCATTGTTAAATGCTATCTTGAGCTATTCATTGTCCCAGAAATGACTTGTCTCTGAGATTTTACATGGTCTTTCAGCACTCCTCTCTAACTCTAAAAAGAAACCAGAGTTCATTCCCAATTATCATGTGTGGTCAAGGTTTAAAACAGACCTTATAAAAACCTACATTAACCTTTGTACTGAATAAAAACCAAATGGAAAAATTGGTTACTTTTTTCTGTGACCCTTTTGTGATCTCTTGCTATAGAGTCAAAATATAACACTTTGAAAATACAAAAAGAATATGTACCTGAAGCATTAAAAGGACAAGGAAGAAAAACATAAGGCATAAAATAAAATTTCAAAAATAGCTTCTTAACAAAATAAGGAAATAAAAGTTTAAAGACAAACTAGGAAAAAATGGTATACTACATGAGATGAATATATTATTTTTATTTTTATCATTGACAAAATATAAATTAAAATAATTGGCAAAAGCAGTGAGAGTCACCTTTTTTAAAAACATAACTTGGTAAAAATTTTAAATAAACATTTTACACAAGGAAATTATTAATGCCTAATAATAAACATATAAAATGTTTAAACTTACTGTACAAAATATTAAAATACCATTCTTTGCCTATTAAACTGGAAGGATTTAAATCTACCTATTTATGTTTTCATTTATGTCTGCCAGCATAACTAAGGACACTGGTAATGACACATTATTTGACACTTTGCTAATAGTACAAAGTGATATAATCTCCTGAAACTCAAGGGGTATCAGGGATGAAAAACCCTAAAAAAAATGTATACCCCTCAAAATAGAAAATCCTGCTGTAGAAATTTGTAATTGTGCTATGTTCTGATTGTATATGTCCCCCCAGAATTCATACTTTGAAATCCTAACCCTTAACGTGATGGTATTAATAGGAGCCTTTTGGGAGGTGATCAGCTCATGAGGGCTGAGCTTTCATGACCTAATCATCTGCGTATATACTCTTCTACAGAGTACCCCAATAAAGAGGCCCCAGAGAGCTGCCTTTCCCCTTCACCTTATGAGGACACTGGTAAAAGTTGCTGTCTATGAGGAAAGGTCCCTCACCAGACACAGAATCTGCTGGCACCTTGGTCTTTGATTTTCCCACTTTCAGAATTAAAATAAGTAACTGTTGGCCGGGCGCAGTGGCTCACGCCTGTAATCCTAGCACTCTGGGAGGCCAAGGTGGGCGGATTGCTCAAGGTCAGGAGTTCGAAATCAGCCTGAGCAAGAGCGAGACACCGTCTCTACTAATAATAGAAAGAAATTAATTGGCCAACCAAATGTATATAGAAAAAAAAAAATTAGCCGGGCATGGTGGCTCATGCCTGTAGTCCTAGCTACTTGAGAGGCTGAGGCAGAAGGATCACTTGAGCCCAGGAGTTTGAGGTTGCTGTGAGCTAGGCTAACGCCACGGCACTCTAGCCGTGGGCAACAAAGTGAGACTCTGTCTCAAAAAAAA
>CAUYRT010071393.1:0-39560 GCA_963574885.1 Lepilemur ruficaudatus
TGGAGCACTATGTATGTACTCTCTGGACTACTTTGACAGAGTAGGTTTTTGAATATAACAAGATAAGTCAACTTGAGTGGTAATATATTTTGGGAAATCAGCTCACTACAAATTGTGACTGTAAACATTGTACTGTAAATGTTTTGTAGTTTTCCCCCAATAAAATAAAAAAAAAGTGGGTTGGTTAACATTAGGTTACTTCAGGTTGCTTTTTTTTGCAAAGACTAAATCAAAGAGTACTTCCTTGTTTTATAGGCCAAAACTGGCCTGTTTGGGAATTTGGCTATCATCTATCTCCGGATTTCTGAGAAGGTCAGATAAAACCGTTAGTATCAGTTTGGTGACTTTGAACCTGAGAATGAGTGACTCTATTTTGGTTTGGTTTCTTCAGGCCCTGTGCAGGAGCTCAGTCCAAATCATTGGGATACCATAGATTTTATTTAACAAGGGATGGAGCATAGGGTTGCAGGTCCTGAAAACGAAAAAGAGAGAGAGAAAGAGGACTAAAGATTTCCAACTTCCAACTTCTGAAAGCAAAAGAGGAATGGGAGCTTCCGAAAGGTAGTATAGTATTTAAGTACAAGTTCTTTGGAATCAGACAGACTGAGTTTCAATCTTTGTTTTGCCTCTTTTTAGTTGAATGAGCTTTGGGACATTACTTCATTTCTCCAAACCTAATTTTCTCATCTGTAAGACATGGAAAATAATAGTATCTACTATATATGATTGTTGTAATGATTAAATGAGATAATGTTATGGTCTGAATGTTTTTTTAAAATTCACATGCTGAAAACTAACCCCCAACATGATGGTATTAAGAGGTAAGGCCTTTGGAAAGTGATTAGATAATGAGGGCTCTGCCCTTATGAATGGGATTAGTGTCCTTATACAAGGGCTTAAGGGAGTTTGCTTGACCCTTTAGCCCCTTTCTTCATGTGAGGATACAGTAAGAGATGCCATGTATGAAGGAGAGCAAGAGTTCACCAGATATTGAATTTGCTGGCACCTTGATCTTGGACTCCACAATCTCCAGAACTGTGAGAAATAAATTTCTACTATTTATAAGTTATCCAGTCTAAGATATGTTGTTAAGGTAGCCTGAAGGGACTAATGCGGTGAATACAAATAAATTAGATAAAACTAGGCACAGAATAAACCCTCAATAAATGTCAGCCATTATGATGATGATGACAATTATGATGATGATGGTGATCATTACTATTATTGCTACTAACTACTATCACTCTTACAATGGCAGCACAGGATTTTTGGAATCCATTTACATGTAAGGGATATACATCTAGCATACATAATATTTAAATGAAGCCTTTGTAGCAGGTTTCCTCTCCTTATATTCTCTGAGTAACCTGAAGGCTAGGAAAAGTACAAAGGCATCCATGAGAAAAGTTGGAATAGGAGCCTAAATTTGTCCATGTATATTCCATAAAGTAAATAATTTACTGACAGATAATTCATGAGCTTATTCCAGCATTAACAGAAAATTTCCTAAAAAGGTAAGAAGGGGGCCCTAAATCTTTCAAAGTATGAAATATTCTATATCCCCAAAGATGTGGAAATAGGAGAAGTGCAGTGATTTGAATGAAAAAAAAGCCCAGAGGGTGATGCTGGGAGATGAATTTCATCACCACTAGTGTATGGTAACTTATTTACCGTTTGCCTCTGATGTAAACACATTCTGACATCCTACTCTTGGTGATAGAAATTTTAATACAATCTTATAATAAATTCCATAAATTATGCTGTAATCATATCTTCATTAATAAAAAGAGTGACATTTGAGCTTGCTTAATGTTTAACACAAATGATAGACAAAGTCAGGGCAGACAAGTCACTCAGAGGGACTGCAGATTAAAGCTGCCCACCATCTCTTAAGTTTTTTGAAATGGTCAGTCAGCACCTTTCTACACAGATACTTTTGGAAAAGGGGAGGAGAATAGGGAGAAGGAGACTGTCTGATACAGCCCACACATTGTTGCAAAATTACAGTTATTGTTTCCCCCCCTCAAACACTTCACACAGCTTTATACAGTCCATGCCACAAAACATACCAAGCAAACAACTGACACATTAGTTAAGAGGCCTTCCATTTTACTTTGACAGTTCATGATAATGGAATTTAATTGTGGGAAAAGCAGAATAATTTTAGCTGAATGTCATTTGGTTCATTCAAACTGAAAATCAGGGACATTTTTAACAAAGGTTTTGAAACTTCTTTTGAAATCAGGAAGCTGCTTTGCACAGATAAGAGGAGAGGTTTGAGGATTCTCTATCAGAAATTTCAAGGTTTTTTCCATCTGCTTTTTCACATTAACTGGTAATTATCCAGAAAGGCACATAATAGTGCAGAAATGACAGAAGCCAACAAAGGTTTTCCTAAGATATGTAAATTGTCAGTGATCGGCAAGGTGCAACAGAAAGGCTTTCTACAGCACAATTATTTATGCCAGTTCAGTTTGCTTTTAGGTAGCAGTGATGGCCTGCTACAGAGCAGCTCCTTATCATGGGCCCTGCACATTAGCTTCCACCAGTCACTAAGAAGAAAATGTGGCAAAAAGGTTGCTTAAAAGGATGGTATTTGTCCCTTATTTAGAGATTGTTTCCTGAAAACCAGTATTTTCATGATCAGGCTGTCACATTAAACAAAAAATATTTTCTTTAATTTCCCAGAATGCTATATCTCCTGGAGACTTTCCGGTTATATATACGTAAGAGTTTGATCATACTATGAATGTGGATCTCATCAGGACCCTATAGACAATCAAACCATGTATCCCATCAGTAACCCATGTAGGTTTTCTAGGACCATCTTAGTTTTTGCCCCAATTCGGTTTCTTTATAGAGACTCTTTTGGCCTATAAATGTTTGCCAGGTACTATAAAAAAGAATATCCTGGCAAATTTGACTTGTCCAGAGCCCTGGCTTTATTCACTTTATACTTGCTCTCATTTCCTAACAGTTCCAAAGGTTTACTAAATTTCTTGATGTATAGAAAGAGCCTAATAAGTAATATTAATAATATAAAGCATAAAAAGAGCAATGATATTATTATTCTAATAATCATTTATGGCATGCTTACTAAAATCCAAGACTTAATCTATCCTCACAACATTCATAAGAGATGCTTATTATTTACTGGCAGAGAATTCATGAGGTTACTCCAGACTCAAAAAAGCTCGTTAACTTGTCCAAGAACACACTTTGTAGATACTAAATTAGAACTTAAATCCCAGGACTGTTTTGTCTCTGAAGTCCACTATCTTAATCACTAGATGATAACATTTCTATAATGAAAATTTGCTGAAAGAATAAATGATATCATTCCTTATTACTTATCTCTCTCCAGAAATCCCTGTTTTATATCTCTCTCTTACTTTTTCAATTAGATACCCATTCATTTTCTTTCCATTCTCAGCTTTAACTCTGCCTCATGGTTCTGTATCTCTCTTCTGCTCCATTATTATATGAGCAGCCTTCCAGATGAAACCCCACCCTTGACACAACCCTTAGGGCCTTTCCCCTTGAGTCCTATTTCTATAGGTTGCCACAGTCTTCCCCAGTCTTGTGTGTAGGGTCTGCATATTTGGGGAAAATATATCTGATTCCAATGAGAGTCTTAAAACATTTCTTTGGATTCATTTTTTTCATAAACAGTGTATTCATGAGACTGAACTTTTTCACTGGCCTTCCTAGGAGGCAGTCAATACTGTACAACAGTCTATCCTTGGTTGAAAAAACAATTATGTAATGGTTTCTCAAAATGCTCTGTCAAAGACAAGATATTGTCATGAAAATAAATTTAGTTTTATTTCTTCTTCCTAGTTTCCTCAAATATTATTAGCTGTAAGTATATCCCAAGTGTTCCTAAGGGTGACAACAAAAGAATCAAGCCTCGGAATAAGGTTTAACATTGACATTAGTTACATTCACAGGTATCTGCCTAGTGAAGTGGTATTTGAAGGTCTTCATCCCAAACTCTCCCCATTATCAATATGTTGCCTGAAATTGTACATTTGGACTTCCAGGAATGTTTGAATATGAAGGAATTATAATAATCAATTCCAATTCCTTTAGAGTTTTACAGGTGAGGTAACTTAAGTCAATAGAGGCAAAGCAGCACAACTCATCAGAATCTGAAGAGGTACAATGCACAGGGCATGTCAGTTATAGTATTTGACTCACCTAAAATTTCCATCTGTGTGAAATTTCCCAACCCAAATTCCCTACATAATAAAGCAATGTCAGCCTAGTGTTTTTGTGTGGTGTTCGGTTATACAAAGATGACCACACATGGAACCAGGAGTGGACACAAGGAAACATAAATTGTTCACTGACCCATGATGGAGCCTGACAAAATATTTGCCAAATTTGAGTAATAACAATTAACAAAAACAACTATATTAAATGTGATGGATTCTTGAATTTCAACTGGAAAATATAAAATGGATTTCTGGGTTGAAACTAAGAGGATAGAGCAGGTGCATAGAGAAAAGCAAGAATTCCATGATAGAAATAGATACGCCATGAAAGAGAAAGACCACAAGGGTAGAGGAGAAAAGGGAAGGGAAGGGGAGGAGGAAGGATTAGAAGAGAGGAGGAGTGGGGAGGGGCACAGGAGGAAGAGAGGGACACAGAGGGAGACAGAGAGGGAGATAGAGGGAGGGAAAGAGAAACAGATAGAAAAAGCAAGTAGTCATTCATAGATATGCTGCTTTGGAACCTACAGGCTTTGTTTCCAATTCCAGTTCATATGGATTCTGATAACAAATTCACTCTTCTTCAAGTTGGTCTCAGTGACTCTTTGGAACACAAAGAGTTTAAGTAAATATGTAAGCCAAGACCACTTATGTTTTGAATATAAAAAGATGAAACATACTCTATCTTAAAACCAATATATATTGACTTTTGCTTCCTCAATGTGTCTCCTTTCTTTGTGCCCTATGATTATCATCGAAGTCTTCCTTAACCCCAAACCTGTATTCTGAAGGTTGAAATGTCAGTACATTAAAGCTAAACCTTGACTGGTACCTCTTTGAAATAATTATTGTAACACAGAGAAAACATATGAGAAATTTTATTTATTGATTTATTTATTTTAATTGAAAAATAGTAATTATATATGTATGGTATATAATGTTTTCATTTGGGTATATATTATAGAAAGATTCAATCAAGCTATTTAACATAATTAATATACGCATCACCTCACCAATTTGTCATTTTTGGTGACCAGAGTCAATATTATATGTTTCAAAATTGCTAAGAAAGATTTTTAATATTTTTACCACCAAAAAAAAAATGTTTTTAAAATTACCTTAGCCGAAAAGCAGGCTGAATCTGAGCTGACTGTTGTTTTTCTGTGTGATAGCGAATGACAGCATTGCCAAATCAGGTTAGAAGTGATGATTATTGCCAAGGACTAGGATATTGAATTTTAAGAGCACATGAATTTGTAGGTATTAAGTATTTTTTTTTTTTGAGACAGAGTCGCACTCTGTTGCCCAGGCTAGAGTGAGTGCCGTGGCATCAGCCTAGCTCACAGCAACCTCAAACTCCTGGGTTCAAGCAATCCTTCTGCCTCAGCCTCCCAAGTAGCTGGGACTACAGTCATGTGTCACTATGCCCGGCTAATCTTTTCTATATATTTTTAGTTGGCCAATTAATTTCTTTCTATTTATAGTAGAGACGGGGTCTCGCTCTTGCTCACGCTGGTTTCGAACCCCTGACCTTGAGGGATCCTCCTGCCTCGGCCTCCCAGAGTGCTAGGATTACAGGTGTGAGCCACCGCGCCCGGCCAGGATATTAAATATTTAAAGTGACTGGAGGAAATGATGTTGTTATAGAAGAAAAACCAATATCCAGTTTATCAACCACTGTGCAAACAATGCCAATGAAGCTATGCTGGCTTTATCTATATTCTTTTAAATACTTTCTAGGAAAATGACAATTTACATTTCATTGGGACTATTAATTCAAGCATCTTCATGTGCATGTCTCTTTTAAAGAAAACAAAATCAACCAAAGTAAACCCGCCTTGTCAATATCTTAGAATCTGGATAATAATCCAGATTAGCATAACTCATGTTTAAATCTTTTAAAACTTGTTTAAGTACAACTTTTGATGAACCTGAATTGTGCAGATTAATTATTTTTTAGAAGGAATTGCTTTGTGGAACGTGATAGGTGAAAATTGATATAAAAGATTTAGTGAAAACTCCACTTTGATAATTTTCAGTGTATCTTTAAGTCAGTTAATATTCAGATCAATCTCCTATAAATCTTTCCATAAATTTATATACATAAAATAATAGCATAACCCCTTTTTCCTAATAGCAAATACGAATATTCAAATAATGCAATGCACCCGTACCAATTATAAATTATCCCAACAAGTGTCTTTTCCTCAATTTGCAGCTTTATAGCTGTTAATATTGCTCATCCAAGGCTTTTGGATCTATTTACATGTGATGTGAATTAAGTCATAAATTTGTTTTTACATATAAGCTATAAGTAATTAGCTTATTACTAGTCTCAATGTTTGAATCTTCTCCCAAATTCATATCTTGAAATTCTTACCCCAAGGTGATGGTAATAGAAGGTGAGGCTTTTGGGGGGTGATTAGTTCATGAGGGCAGAACCCCCATTAATGGGATTAATGTCCTTATAAAAGACACCTAAGAGAGAGACTCCTTACCTTTTCTGTATGTGAGAACACAGCTAGAAGGTTATGTCTGAGGCAGAATGTGGGCCCTTATCAGACACTAAATTTGCCAGCCCCCTGCTGTTGGATTTCTCAGCCTCCAGAACTGTGAAAAATAACTTTGTATTGTTTATAAGTTACCCAAGTCATGATATTTTGTTATAGCAGCCAAAATGGATTAAAACACTTACCATACTTATGAATTTGGCTAAGTTTACACTAGCTATGTGCCTTACACAGAGTGGGCACTTAGCACATGCTTTAATTAGTAAACGCTATACCTTCTGCACCTTATTTGTTCCTCAAAGGCCATGTATTTTCTTCTTTCCAATGGGCTCAGAGAATACATTCCTCTGATAAAATCCCATGGAGAGGTAGCCACACTAAAGAGATTAAGGACAGAGAAAATTTACTACAAATCCTCAAACCCTATAGGAGCATTCACTCAAATTTAGTGCCAAGGGGACAATAATAGGAATGTGGGGTAGGATGTAGGATGACCAACCATCCCAGTTTGCCTGGGACTATACCAGTTTTAGTATTAGAAGTCACATTTCTTATGAATCATCTCAATCCAGGGCAAAACAAAATTGTTGATCACTCTGACATTAGAGGAACAGTGAGAAGTATACAAGCAGAAGAGTTCGAAGTAGACATGAATAGTTGATGTCCCATGGGTATAAAGTTTCAGTTATACAAGATGAATAAATTCTAGAGATCTGCTGTCACAACATTGTGACTATTGTTAAACACTAACATAGCTTGCACTTAAAAATTTTGTTAAAAGCATAGATACCATGTTAAGTGATTTTTACCACAAAACAAACAAAGAGGCATGAAGAAACTTTTGGAGGCAATGATTATGCTTTTTACTTTTATTGTGGTGATAGGTGTAAGCATATGTACAAACTCATCAAATTGTAGATATTAAATATGTGCAGTTTTTACACCAATTTTTCTTCAATAAAATTATAAAAAGTCTACTTCCCATATCTACATAAAATCAAACAAAACTAATGGATTTAGTTTTACTCAAGCAGAAGATTTCCTCATCCTCACTACTTCTATGGCATTTTAGGGCTTGGAATATGAAACACTGTATAATTTGTGGATAAGAATTTTAGGTTTCTGAATGGATGAAAGTTGCAGACCCATATATTTTATAAGACATTTATTTCACTCCATTCTTCCCTTCACTTGCTATGCTCGAGTCACACGGATCATCTTTCATTTTCTCATAAACATTAAAGTGCTTCTTTTTTTCAGGGATTTCTTACTTGTTCTTGTGGTTGAACTCCCACCTTTCTTCTGCCCCAATACAGTGCCAGTCATATGGTAATCACTCATTACACGTGAGTTGAATAAAATTTTTAAAAAAATGAGTGGAGAACATTAGCAAAATAGTAGGTTCCAACACTTAATGTCTCTCCCACAAAAAATAAACAATACATAAATAACCACAAACAAAAGAAAATAGTTCTAGGAAAGCTCCAGACTAGAACAAAGAAGCAGCAGAAACCCCGTGGAGCACAAAAACAAAGGGTAGCCATGTAGAAAAGAGTAGAAAGTATTTTATCAGCCTCACCAAATCACCCACTCCAGAGCAGCTTGAGACTGAGAAAAATTCCTTCAAAGGGATTTTCCACCTCAGAAAAAAGGAAAGCAGAGGAGGACAGCAGCAATCCTCTCCACCATGGTTAATTGCACCTTTAGCCACTAAGGACCTCTGCAGTTTTCATAGTGCTACGCGCAGCTGCAGAATCCATGCTGCAGTGCTCCCCAATACAGAAAGAGTCACCACTTTGCCTTCTGTCCTGGGCTAGGGTTGCCACTGGGCTGAACCCTGCCTCCAGGGGCATGAGTCACTGCTGTGTTCTGACTGAAGAGATCAAAATGCCATAATGTCTCACCATCTACAAGACTGTAACTGCAGTTCCCTGCACCCCACCCCCTGGGGTATGAATTTTGGCTAAGACCCAACAAGGGCCATGCTGTCATTGGTGTGCACCCCACTCTCAGGGACCTGAGTCATGGGTTTGATCCACCATCACCAGGGCTGCAATATACAACATGACCAAGTGGGATTTATACCTGGAATGCAAGAATGGTTTAACATATGCAAATCAATAAATGTGATACACTATATTAACAGAATGTAAGATAAAATTATGTGAAAATAGAGGGTGGAAAAGCATTTTTTAAAATTCTGCACACTTTCATGATAAAAATATTTAAGACACTAGTAGTAGAAGCAAATTACTCAACATAATAAAAGCTATATATGAAAACCTCACAGTTAACATCATACTCAACAGTGGAAAACTGAAAGCTTTTCCTTTAAGTTCAGGAAGAATATAAGGATGCTTACTCCTGCCACTTCTATCAAACATACTGCAAGAAGTCCTAGCCAGAGATACTAGGCAAGAAAAATAAACAAAAGACATCTTAATTGGAAAGGAAAAAGTAAAATTACATCTGTTTTCAGGTGATATGATCTTATATATAAAATATGCTAAAGACTATCAAAATATCTGTTAGCAAAAATAAATGATTTCAGTAAAGTAACAGAATACAAAATCAACCTATAAAAGTTAGTTGAATTTCTATACACTAACAATGAGCTATTCAAAAGAGATATTAAGTGAACAATTCTATTAGCAACAATATCAAAAAGAAAAAAATACTTATGAAAACATTTAATCAATGAAGCGAAATATCTATACTGTGAAAACTATAAAACATTGATAAATGAAATTGAATAAAGTACAAACAAATGGGAAAATATCTGGTGTTCATGAATTAGAAAAATTAATATTGTTAAAATGTCCATGTTATCCAAGGTGATCTACAGAGTCAATGTACTTTCTATAAATATGCCAATGGCTTTTTTTATTGAATTACCAAAAGCATTCCAAATATGTGTATGGAACCACAAACACTCTGAATAGCCAAAGCAGTCTTGAAAGAGAAGAACAAAGCTGAAATACTTAGATTTCTATATTTCAAACTATATTACATAGTTATAGTAATCAAGATAGTATGATCTTTGCACAATAATAAACTCATATACCAATGGAACAGAATAAGAAGCCCAGAAATAAACCCGTGCATAAATGGTCAACTAATTTTCCACAATGGCGCAAAGAATATACAATGGGGAAAATGATAGCCTCTTCAATAAATTGGTGTGGGGTAAACAATATCCATATGCACAAGAATAAAATAGGAACCTTTCCTTACATGATAAACAAAAATCAAGTACAAATGGATTAGAATTAAACATAAGATATTACAATGTAAAATTTATGGAAGAAAAGATAATAAATAAGGGCCTAGACATTAGTCTTGACAGTAATGTTTTGGCTATGACACCAAAATCACAGGCAACAAAAGCAAAAATAAACAAGAGGAACTACATCAAACTAAAAAGTTTCTTTTGTTCTTTTGGGTAGATGCCCAGTAATGGGATTGCTAGATCAAATGGTAGTTCTACTGGTATCTCTTTGAGGTATCTCCATATTGCTTTTCACAGAGGTTATACTAGTTTGCAGTCCCACTAGCAGTGTATGAGTGTTCCTATCTCTCCACAACCACACCAACATTTATTGTTTTGGGACTTTTTGATAAAGGCCATTCTCACTGAAGATAAGTGATATCACATTTTGGTTTTTATTTGCATTTGCTTTATGATTAGGGATGTTGAGCATTTTTTTCATATGTTTGTTGGCCATTATTCTGTCTTCTTTTGAAAAGTTTCTATTCATGTCCTTTGCCCACTTTTTGATAGGGCTGTTTGATTTTTTCTTGCTGATTTCCCTGAGTTCTAAATAGATTCTAGTTCTAAGCCCTTTATTGGATGTGTAGCTTGCAAAATTTTTCTCCCATTCTGTAGGTTGTCTGTTTGCTCTTGTGACAGTTTCGTTGGCTGTGCAGAAGCTTTTTAATTTGATCATGTCCCATATATTTATTTTTGTTGTTGCTGTGATTACATTTGGGGTCTTCTTTATAAATTCTTTGCCTAGGCCAATGTCTAGAAGTGTATTTCCAACATTTTCCTCCAGAATTCTAATAGTTTCACACCCAAGTCTGTTACCCAGTGTGAGTTGATTTTTGTGAGAGGTGAAAGGTGTGGATCCTGTTCCAGTCTTCTACATGTGGCTATCCAGTTTTCCCAGGACCATTTATTGAATAAGGATTCTTTTCCCCAGTGTATGTTTTTGTCTGCGTTGCCAAAGATTAGATGGCTATATGAGGAGGATTTTATATCTGGGTTCTCTGTTCTGTTCTACTGGTCAATGTCCCTGTTCTTGTGCCTGTATTATACTGTTTCAATTACTCTAGCCTTGTAGTATAGTTTGAAGTCTAGTAAATTGATTCTTCCCATTTTATTCTTTTTGCCTAGGATTGCTTTTTCTATGCAGGGTATTCTCTGGTTCTATATAAAGCTTAAAATTATTTTTGCTATATCTGTGAAAAAGTATGTTGGTATTTTAATAAGGATTGCATTGAATCTGTAGATCACTTTGGGTAGTACAGACATTTTAATAACGTTGATTCTGCCAACCCATGAGCATGGTATGGTTTTCTACCTGTTTACGTCCTCTGCTATTTCCTTCCTCAGTGTTTCATAGTTCTCCCTGTAGAGGTCTTTTACCACCTTAGTTAAATATATTACTAGGTACTTTATTCTCTTTGTTGCTATTGTGAAGGGAATTGAATGTTTGATTTGGTTCTCAGTTTGACTGTTATCAGCATATATGAATGCTTCTGATTTGTGTGTATTGATTGTGTATCCTCAGACTTTACTGAATTTATTTATCAATTCCAGGAGTCTCTGGTTGAATGCTTGGGGTTTTCCAGATATAGTATCATATCATCAGCACAGAGTAAGAATTAGATCTCTTGTGCCTCCATTTGGATGCTCTTAATTCCCCTCTATTGTCTAATTGCTCTAGGAAGAACTTTCATCACTATGTTGAATAGAAATGGAAATAGTGGCAACCTTGTCTGATTCCAGTTCTAAGTGGGAATGATTTCAATTTTTCCTGGTTCAGCGTGATCTTGGCTGTGGGTATGTCATATATGGCTTGTATCATTTTTAGGTAAGCCCCATCTATGTCTATTTTGTTAAGCTTTCTTATCATAAAATGGTGTTGAATTTTGTCAAATGCTTTTTCTACATCTATTGAGAGGATCATACGGTCTTTGTTCTTGCTTCTATTTATGTGGTGAATCACATTTATAGATTTGCATATCTTGAACCATCACTGCATCTCTGGGATAAAGCCCAATTTGTTGTGATGGATTATTATTTTGATAAGCAGGTGAATTCGGTTTCCTAGGATTTTGCTGAAAAATTTTGCATCTATATTCATAATGGATATTGGTCTGTAGTTTTCTTTTTGTTGCGTCATTCCCTGGTTTCGGTATCAGGGTTATGTTGGCTTCATAAAATGTGTTGGGGAGAATTCCATCCTTCTTAATGTTGTGGAATAATTTCTGCAGGATATAGACCAGTTCTTCTTTGTATGAAGTGGTAAAATTCAGATGTGAAACCATCTGGTCCTGGACTTTTCTCTTTAGGAAGGTTTTTTTAATTGATTTTTTAAATTTCAGTAGTTAATATAGGTCTGTTCAGGAATTCTATTTCTTCCTGGTTGAGCTTAGGGAGGCTGTGGGTTTCTAAAAATTTTTCCATTTTCTCCACATTTTCCAGTTTAACAGTTTTGTAGTATTCATAGCTGATATTTTATATCTCCATGGCATTAGTTGTAATTTCTCCTTTTTTGTTCCTGATGGAGGTTATTAGAATTCTATCTTTTCTGGTTCCTATTAGTCTAGACAAAGGCATTTCAAGTTTTTTTTTTTTCAAAGAACCTACTTTCTGTTTTATTAATCTTCCATGTAGTGTTTTCATTGTCAATTTCATTAAGTTCTTATTTGATATTATTAAATTCACTTCATCTGCTGCATATGGGGTTGGTCTGCTCATCTTTTTCCAGTTCTTTGTGATGATTCATAAGTTTGTCTATTTGTGATCTTTCTGTCTTTTGGATATAGACATTTATGGAAATAAACTTTCTTCTCAGTACTACTTTAGATGTGTGCCACAAATTTTCATAACTTGTGCCGCCTCTGTCAATTAATTCAAAGAATCTTTTGATTTCCCTCTTGTTTTCCTTATTTCTGAAATAATCATTCAGAAGAAGGTTGTTTAGTTTCCATGACTTTGTGTAGAGATGACAGTTTGTACTGGGGTTGATTTCTAATTTTATTCCACTGTGATCAAGAAAATGCATGGTATAATTTTTTTTTTTAATTTTTGAAACATGCTTGTGCCCTAGGATATGGTCAATCTTAGAGAATGTCTCATGAGATGATGAGTAGAACATATATTCAGTGGTTCTGAGCTAGAATGTTCTGTAGATATCAATCAGGCCCATTTGTTCTAGAGTTCTGTTTAAGTCCATTATTTCTTTGTTAATTTTCCATTTGGAGGATCTGTCCTGTACTGTCAGAGGTGTGTTGAACTCCCTAGCTATTATGGTGCTGCTGTTTAGCCTTTTCTTTAGATTCAGTAGAGTTTGCTTTATGAATCTGGGTGCACCTAAGTTGAGTGCATACATATTTAGAATTGTTATGTCTTCTGTTGAGTTGTACACTCTACCATTATGTAGTGATTTGCTTTGTCTTTCATTACTTCTGTTGATTTAAGGACTAAGTTATCTGACATCAAAATGGCCACACCAGCCTTCTTTTGGCTTCCATTTGCTTGAAATATTTTTTTCACCCCTTCACCTTGAGTCTGAATGCATCCTTGCAGGTTAGATGTATTTCCTGAAGACAGCAGGTACTTGGTTTTTGTGTATTTATTCATTTGGCCAGCCTGTCTCTTTAGTGGGCAATTCAAGCTATTCACATTTATTGAGAGAAGTGATATGTGGGGCAGATTTCTGTTCATCCTGTTGGGTTGAACTTTGTTGTTTTGCTTTCTCTCTTGAGCCATTGTGGTATCTGGCCTTTGATCTTAGCTTTTGAGTGATTTTACATTCATGAGTGTTTATTGTGCTGATCCATGCACAACACTGTTTTAAGTACCTCTTGGAGGGCAGATCTTGTCTTGGTGAATTCCCTCAGTCTTTGCTTATCTGAGAATGTCTTTATTTCTCCTTCGTATAGAAAACTTAGTTTTGCAGTGTACGAGATTCTAGGCTGGGCATTATTCTGTTTCATAAGAATAAGAATGGGTCCCAGTCTCTTCTTACTTGTAAGGTTTCAGTTGAGAAGTCTAGTGTTATTTGGATGGGCTTTCCTATGTATGTTACTTGTTTCTTTCACCTTATCTACATCTCATAAAATGGGCTGCTTAATGGATATTTTGGTCAGTCTGATGACTGCATGTTGTGGTGTCTTCCTGTTTGCAATGAATCTCCCAGGGTCCTTTGAACTTCTTGTACCTGGATATCTAGATTTTTAGCAAGGCATGGGGAATTTTCCTCTATTATATCTACAAATAGTTTATCCAACCCTTGTGAATTTTCTTCTTCACCCTCAGGGATTCCCATAACTCTCTCATTAGGTTTCTTCACATAATCCCACATTTCTTGTACGTTTTGCTCTTTTCTCTTATTTCTCAGATTTATCTCTGTGACAGACTTATTTAATTGACAGGTGTTATCTTCAATCACTGAGATTCTTTCTTCTGTTTTATCTACCCTGTTCTTGATGTTTTTCACTGTATTTTGTAATTTCCTGAATAAATTCTTCATTTCCAGTTCAGTTTTATTTTTCTTTAATATTTCAATTTCTTTAGTGCATTTTTCTTTAGTGTATTTTTCTTCCAAGTCTTGGATTTTTTTTTTTGTGGTTTCTTTTTGTTGGTTATCCATTTTATTTTGCATATCATTGAGTTTTTTTTTTACAATCCATGTTTGAAATTCTTTTTCTGTCATTTTAGTGTTCTGAGTTTGTTTAATGTCCATTTCTAGAGAGCTGGTGTTCCTCTTTGGGGGTGTGCTTTCCATTTGATTCTTTGTACTTCCAGAGTTCTTTTTCTGAGTCCTTCCCATGTGGATCAGCCTTTGCTTCCCACCTTTCTGTTTAGGCTCTGTTCCAGTAGATTCTGTTTAGGAACAAGGCAGATTGCAGCTCCTACCTAACAGCCTAGATGTGTGTGCTTTTATGGTTGCTTGATCTTCTGCTGGTGGAGTTGCTAATGTGTTGTTTAGGGTTCTTCTACCATAGTTGGGAGGCTGTTCCTGATGGGAGGGGGTTACTTGGGAGCTTATTGTGGCCTTTTGCTAGGATTTTTGTTCCCTGACCATGGACCCCACTGTTTGCAGCCCACCAGAGTTGGAAATCCAGCCTGAGAGTTATGATCCTACTTGGATGATCTAAACCGGTCTGACAAGCAAAGTCACTGGGCTGTCAACTACTTATCTGCACCAAGGCCCTGCAGATCATGCTAGTTGCAGAGGGAAAGTGGCTTTTCTCACCTCTCCCTACCTCCAGCAGGGAAGCCTACCACTTTTGGCATGAAAGTTGCTGCCTAGGGGTTTGGGGTGGTGCCCCAGTCCACCCAGTGTCACAGCACCTCTAAGTCCCCCAGGTGTTAGCCTCTCATGACTGAGTAAGTATTCAGAATTCACCCACCAAAACAGGCCTGGCTAGTTGACCACAGGTCATGTAAGTGCAGAGCTTGTCATGAGAGTCCCCGGGCTGGGTGAAGGGAGCTGCCCAACACCATAGCACACCACAGATAAACAAGCAAAGGAAATTCTAACAGAAATTCTACCTTTTAGCTCCATCCTCCACCCACTTTTTAACTTTTTGTTACTGTCATCCATATCTGTTTATACTACTTACCTCTCAAAAAGTTTTTCTTATTTTTTACAGGTTTGTCTTTTAGTCTTCCTACTCAAGACATAGGTGGTTTATGCATTGTGACTACAGCATTAGCATATTCTGTATTTCAGTCCTTACCGTTACTAGTGAGTTGTATACCTTGAGAAGATTTCTTGTTATTCATTAATGGCCTTTTTTTTCACAATGAAGAATTCTGTTTAGCATTTCTTGTAGGACAGGTCTGGTATTGATGAAATCCCTCAGCTATTGTTTGTCTAGGAGATTATTTACCTTTCATGTTTTAGGAGATTTTTGTAGCATATAATAATATACAATTAAGTATTTTTGTTGTTGTTTTTTTTGTTTGTCTGTTTGCTTTTTCCCCTTAAACACTTTTAATATGTCTTACCTCTCTCTCCTGGTTTGTAAGTTTTCCCCTGAGAAGTCTGCTGCCAGACATATTGGAGCTACCCCTTCCCCATCCCCCAGGAGTGCTGGACCAGTGCACCAAGTGGAGAGGGAATATTTTTCTTTTTTCTTGCCTCCTTTAGTACCTTTTCTTTATCTGTGATGTTCAGAAACTTGATTATTAAATGCCTTGAGTTAACCTTGTTTAGGTTAAATATTCTTGGTGTTCTATTACTTTCTTGTACCTGAATATCTTTTTCTAGGTTTGAAAAGTTCTCTTTTATTATTTCCTTCAATAAAATTTCTACCCAATCTCCCCCTCTACTTCCTATTTAAGGCCAATGACTCTTAGATTTGCTCTTTTGAGTCAATTTAATAGATCTTATAGGTATGCTTCATTCTTATTGTTTCTTATTTTTTTTCTTTTTTCTCTTTTGAATGTGTATTTTCAAATAGTTTGTCTTTAAGTTCACTAATTCTGTCTTCTGCTTGGTCAATTCTGCTGTTGATAGACTCTGATACATTTTTCAATTTGTCAGTTGAATTCTTAAACTCTAGAATTGCTCCTTGATTTTTTTATTAGTATTTCAATCTCTTTGTTAAGTTTCTCTGATAGGCTTCTGAATTCCTTCTCTCTGTTGTCTTGAAGTTAAATGAGCTTCTTTAAGGACAGCTATTTTGAATTCCTTGTCTGAAAGGTCACCTATTTCCATCACTTTGGGATTGGTCACTGGACTTTATATTGTTCATTTGATGAGGTCATGTCTTCCTGGATAATCTTGACACTTGCAGATGTTCATCAATTTTTGAGCTTTGAAGAGTTAGGTGTTTATGTGAATCTTCACAGTCTTGGCTTGTTTGAATCCATTTTTTTTGAGAATTCTTTCCAGATAATCAAATGTAATTGTGTGTTTTGGTCTAAGTCTCTATTCACTACAACTATATGAGCATTGGGGATACCCCAAGTCCAGTAATGCTGTAATTTTTATAGACTCCTGGTGGTACTGCCTTAGTGATCTTGGGTAAGACACAAGATAATTCCCTGGATTACCAGGCAATGTCTCTCACTCTCTTTCCTCATTCTCTGCACTGGACTGCTCAAGTTGGGGGAGGAATGTTGTGGGCACTCTCTTGTGGCCATGAGCACCAGATCTCACCTGAAGCTAACCCAATCTCACCCAAAGCCAGTGATGACTATTGCCTTGCTACCTTTGATGTTTATTCAATGCCCAGAGGCCCTTTATTCAGCAGGTGGTGAATTCATCCAGGGATTGGTCTTTCCCTTCAAGGAAGAATTTATTTTTTCTGGCCCAGAGTGGGTGCATAAATGCCATCCAGAAACCAAGGTCTGGACTCAGGGTCATCAGGATTCTGCTTGATACTTTATTTTACTGTGGCTGAGCTGGTACCAAAGCTGCAAAACAAATTCTTCTGACCACTTCCCTTTCTTTTCCTCAAGTGGAAGAATATTTTCTCTGAGCCATGTTGCCTGTAGTTAGGGGAGGCATGACACAGGCTCTGGCCTGGCCACAGCTGCTGATGTCTCACTGCATCATGATCACTCCACTCCATTGGCTATAAGCTAGCATAGCCACAGGAATTACCCAGACTGCAGGCAACTGCCTTGTGGCCTGACTGCCATATGAATTTAGTCCAGGCCCCAGGCTGCTCTTTGTCTGCCAATGGTGGGGAGAGCAGAAACTCAGGCTTTGGGGCAAAACATTTTCCTATAGTGGGCAGTGGCAGAATTCTGCCCTGAGCTCTGTTCTGTGCCAGAGTGCCCCTGCATTTCAATTCAAAACTGTACAATCACTTCACTCTCCCTCTCCTCCCCAGGGAGCACACAAATTCTCTCTCCACTTGGTGCACTGGTCCAGCACTCCTGGGGGATGGCGAAGGGGTGGCATAGGCAATGCAAGACTATCTTTTGTGCCCTCTTCAGTTCCTCTTTTCTTGTTATAATGTTAAAACCAGGTAGTATGATCGCTCACCTGATTTTTGGTTGTTCTGACTATGCTTACTTGTGTTGATAGTTGTTGAATTAGGTGTTTTTGGAGAGGGAATGATTGTTGGAGGTTTCTCTTAGGCAATCTTATCCTGCCTCCTTCCATCATATTACTATTATCAGCTTTCTTTGTTTTGCACTTTTTGTTATCTAATATACTATATCTTTTACTGATTTAGTATGTTTATTTCCTGTCTCTTCCATTAGAATATTAGATCTATAAAGACAAGTTTATTTGTCTATTATTCACTGAGAAACAAAGCACTTAAATAATGCCTCACATATAGTAGGCTGTCAATAACTGTTTATTTAATAAAATAATGAATTCATATAAACATCAAGCCTCCCAATCCATTATTCGTATTACATACACTGAAGCACATGCCAAGTGACTATGGATGGAATTCATGGAAAATTGTGAAATAATTTTTGTCTCCCCAAGCATGTGATGTTCTCATATGTCCCACTGATGTCCAGTGTCCATTACTAAAGCAACAAGCTGGGGCCTATTCTCCAACTCCATCTGTATACCTTCACGTATTAGTCATCAACTACCTATCAAATCTGTTTTAAAATCTATTTATTTTCCCCTAAAGAATCTTTTAAACTAATTCTTTTTCCTATTATTCATAGAAGAGATTTGCATGTTAACAGTGATCCCCTAGAGATACTGCCTTAATTACAAAAGAATGATTAGCAGTGGCACTGTTGAGGGATTGCAACTTGCATTCATTATTTATTGCCCCTCAAATAATATAATACCTTTGGTATTTCACCTATGTTTGTCTTCCCAATCTCCTCATATAGATTGCTCTCTAATTGCCCTTCATAGAACTTATCACAGTTGGCAACAGTGTGATTAATTATAAAAATATATGCTCCCCATTCTGGTCTATACATTTGTGAAGAACAAGAAGTGTGTTCTTCAGAAAGTGTGTGATCAAGAGATCACTGCTATATCTATAGTATCTGATAAATACATTCTTGAATTAATTAATTCATGAACTCAATTCTGAGTCCTATAGTAAAAGGATAGAAGATATTACAGAGCTGCAACATAAAACTTTATAAATCATTGGGGAACAAGCACTGTTTTGCTTTCTACACATTCAGAAAACATGACACTGAAAAGGGTAGAGACAGACAAATGAAAAATACTTTGAATGGAAAAAGATAGTGTTTTAGCACACTAAAGACTCAAAATAATACAATGTTACTTTCAGCCCTTGGAATCTCTAGCCATCAACAATGGCAGTATGCAACAGAAGTATTGGTGTGATCCCATGGGAGCACCAGTGTCAGGCAATATGCAGCAATAATAATTGGAGAAGAGATAGAATACAAAATATTTTTTAAAATGAAAGTATATATTATTATAGTATTTGAACACATGAGATAAATATCCCCCAAAAAGCTGTGACAATGATAAGGAAAACCCCCATCTATTACCTGGCACATCAGCCACCTGAGACCCGCACCCTTCATGGAAGATCATCATCAACATAATACTAAACCTATTACCTGGCACATCAAGTAACCTATTACCTGGTGCATTAACATAACACTAATCTATTATCTGACACATCGATTAACCTATTACCTGGCCCATTAACCACCTGAGACCCCACCCCTCGGGCCACCCCAACTTAGTGAAAGTTGGAAAAATCAGGTAGATGGAGCTCAGAATTTGATGGTGGGAGCCCTCTGAGCCCTCCGGCAAATAAACCTTGATTCTCCAACTCTCCGTGTGCTGCTTGGTTTGTCCTCAGAACCACCCGGCTGTAACACTTGCTGTAACAGTTAAATGGATGAGTTTTTAGGGGAATAGTGAAACCCTGCTATGTAATGAAAATTAAGCGATCTGTGAAAAATGTTAAGTACCATTTTGGAGCTCCTAATATGTTCCTGGAGCTTTAGAGTCAGTTATCTCACTTAATCCTCACAACAATCCTGTAAAACAGACACGTTTCCCATTTTATATATGACAAAACTTCCCAAAGATAACACAACTATCAAGTGTCACAGCTGAGATTTAAACCCAGACAGACTCACACAAATTTTTTTCTGCTTAACCGTTACAACCTGCTGTGTCATATACAAAGCCAGCCCTTCTTAATTATGCATGTTGTGTCAGGGGTGGAGAAAATATATCATTATGCCCTGTTGTGTCATATACAGAGTGAGCCTTTCTTAATGATGTGTGTTTTGTCAGGGGTGGAAAAAATATATATTATTTCATTATTTTTCTCTGGATTGAATAAAAACAAAGGCAATGGTAGCTGGAACTTCAGAAATAGTGCCCAGAGACATACAGAGATTTTTCTTGTTTTGAAATTGTTGGAATGAGCATAGGTATATGACAAGACGGCTGAAGGCAAACAAAACTTTTCCATTTGTTTTCTGACATCCCTTATTCATTCATACAATAAATATATTTTAATTCACTTATCAGGTGCCTGTTCAGTGCTTAAGGGCAAATCAGTATTATGCATAACTAGATTATGTAAGCTCATACAAGATTTGATTTGAAAATCTAGGAAGCCTCTACTTAGGTGTCAATTGATGCTTGTGATTTCAGCATAAATACTAATTTTATCAGAAGACTTGATTACTATTAAAATGAGACCATCCCTGTATGAGATAACATTATGCAACAGACATTACTACTGTTTACCGATACCTGCTTTTTCTCTGCCTCCAGAAATAAGGGAAGATGGTGCTTACCCGAGACTTTTAAGTTAGGTGTACTAATTTGACTTGGTTTCACACAGAAATATGAGTGAAAGTGATGCATGTCACCTCCAGGTAGAAATCTTTTAAGAGTCAATGAACAAGTCACTGTATGTCTTCTGCTGCCTCAGCAACCATCAAAGCACATGTTGATATGAAGCTTGAAAACCGAGTCATAATGTAAGATTAGTTGCTTTAGGGAGTTGCCCAGACCCACAGTGGAATTTGTATGAGCTAGAAGTAAACTTTTGATCTTTTAAGTTAGTGAAATTTTGTTCTTTCTTTTATTTCATTTTTTGTTTGTTTTTTACTACAGTATAACCAATCCTACCTCAATGAATGAACATTTGTACTCAATAGCAGCTAAAATTGATATTCAATACATTCCCAGAACATTCTACACATGCAAACATCCATTCCTTTGTTCATACTGTTCTTTCTACTTGAAATAGTTTTCCACAACACTACCCCCCCAAAGGTAGTGAACTACTTAGCCATTCACCCTTAAAAGCTTTTCTAAGTAAAATTAATAACCCTGCTCTCTTGTCTCTATTAATAATCTTTTTTTATGTTATCATGGTATTAACCACACTTTATAATTATGTATATGACTCTCTATCCCATCAGACTAAAGCTTCTAAAAGGCAGATATTATGTCAAATTTACTCCACAGAATTTATTTCAGTGACTGGTGCATAGTAAACACTAAATAAATGTTTACTAACATTAAGTTACTAGAATTTTACAAGAAATAGATCCCCACTTGAGGAAAGAGTGCAAAACCACAGTCTGGGAGTCCAAAAGTAACGTTTGATAGCATTGCAATTTCAACACAGGGATAGTGTTGCTTTTTTATTGTAACCAGGGATTGGTCGCCAATGTTATTAAATCTCAGAGACTCTACTTTGCACATGAAATTAGTTTGAATTTGTGAGAAATCTTCTTTCTGAGATTAAAATCACACTTTTCAATATTTCTTATATTGTCTTAGTCTTAGCATCTTCTTACAAATATTTTCACATACCACTATCAAATACTGATTAATAAAGTATTTCCAACCTCAAACGTATGACTAAGTAAATATGCTTAATTTAAAAAACTCATATTGTCTCCATGTGAGCAAAGTTTTGGCAATATTTTATGTTGGGCCTCGGACAAGTTTCATATACTTGGTCAAAAGAGTTATAACAGGGAGCTGAGGGACAGGTCAAATTCATTCACATTCTTCCCTTGTGGTGGGTGAGTCACATGATAAAGTGTGGCAAAAGTCTGAGCTCACAGCCTTCATCATATCATCAGGGTATTAAATCAGGATTACTCAATAGTGCAAAAAGGAATCTGTAAAATTAGAGAACAAATATGCAATGGCTCCTTGGTACATTAATTTTTCTTAACAATATAGATATTTATATTTAGAATAAGTGCACAGATGTACTATGAAGCACAAAAACAAATCGACATTTTTCAAAAGTGAAACAAGAGATTTCAAAGAACTGTAACTCTTCCAGAAGACCATAACCCCCCACTCCAGCCTCCCAAAGAATATGCATTCATTTTCCTCTGGCATTTGGGAAACTTCAATGGAAAAAATTAAGAACCAGTAAATATAATAGCTAAAAATAATAGCTCTCATTTATTAAGGGCTTACTATCCTTTATGTATCATTTCATTTATTCTAGACAACAAATCTTTGAGGATTAATATTCCTGTTTATAGGTGAAGACACTGATGTTTATAATGTGAACTAATTTGCACAAAGATTTACAATTAAGAAAGGATGAAAACAGTTCCCAAACCCAGTTTAATAAGATTCTAGAACCCATACTCCTAATTGTTGCCATTTAGAACTTTGACCTGTTTTACCTTGAAAATGTCCAGGTGCTGTCAACTGAAATTTCATAGCAATATCTCCCCCTACAAACAGGGGAAAGATGTAATAACTATACTACACCATGGTGCTCAGCCATACCTTCACATTAAAATCATCTAGGAATTTTTTTAAAAAATCAATACTCAGGCCTTTTGACTTCTTAAAAATATTTGTTATATCAATATCTATCAACCATTTTAAAAGTATTAATGTTCTAGATTCTTTCTACTCAAAGTGTGGTCCCTGGTCCAGCAGCATCAGCAACAACTGAAAATTTGTTGGAAATGCAGAATCCCACACTAACCTCTTGTATGAGAATCTGCATTTTAAGAAGATTCCCTGGTAATTTACATGTGCATTAACATTTAAGGAAGAGTAATATAAAACAATGCTTCACAAACTCAAATGAATGTGACAATCACCTGAATACTTCAGGAAAACATGGATTCCTGGGACTCATTCAAGTTCTGTAAAGTCAGGATATTCAAATTAGTATACTAAGCTGGCCCTTATTTCAAAAAAACCCCACAAATCCTATCCATCAATGACATCACCACCATGAGTCTATCAGTTGCTTAATGGTTCCACCATTAAGGACTATATATTTTGTTTAAAATGTAAGTTATTGCTAACCCATGAGCAAAGTAGATTTTTTTCATCTGTTTACATCTTCTACAGTTTCCATTCTTAGTGTTTCGTAGCTCTCCTTGTATATGTCTCTCACATCTTTCGTTAAATATATTCCTAGATATTTAATTTTCTTTGAGGTTATTGTGAAAGATATTGTTTTTTATTTGAATTTCAGCTTGACTCTTTTTGGCATATATGAATGCCTCTGATTTGTGGGCATTGATTTTGTATCCTGAGACTTTACTGAATCAAAAGTGTCCATACTACCTAAAGTGATCTACAGAATTAATGAAATTCCTATCAAAGTACCATCATCATTCTTTACAGATCTAGAAAAAAATAATTCTGTGCTTTTTATGGAACCAGAGAGGACCTTGTATAGCCAAAGCAATCTTAAGTAAAAAGAACAAACTGGGAGGTATCAGACTTCCAGACTTCAAGCTGTACTACAAGGCTATAGTAATTAAATCATTATAGTACTGGCACAAGAACAGAGACATAGACCTTTGGAACAAGACTGAGAATCCAGAGATGAAACCATCCACATATGGTAATCTAATCTATGACAAAACAGACAAAAATATACACTAGGGAAAAGAATCTCTTTTCAATAAATGGTGCTGGGAAAACTGAATAGCTACATGCAGAAGATTGAAACTGGATCCCCACCTCTCACCTCCTACAAAAATCAATTCAAGATGGATAACAGACTTAAATCTAAGACATGAAACCTTAAGAAATCTAGAAAAAGATGTTGGGAAGACCCTTTGAGACATTGGCCTAGGCAAAGAATTTTTGAAGAAGACCCCCAAAGCAATCACAGCAGCAACAAAAATAAACAAATGGGATCTGAACAAATTAAAAAGCTTCTGCACAGCCAAGGAAACTGTCATTAGAACGCATAGACAGCCTACGCAATGGGAGAAAATATTTGCTCTCTACACATCCAATAAAGGGCTGATAACAAGAGTTTATCTAGAACTTAAAAAAAAGAAAAGAAACAATCAAACAACCCCATCAATAAATGTGCAATGGAAATGAACAGAAACTTTTCCGAAGAAGACAGAATAACGGCCAGCAAACATATAAAAAAAATGCTAAACATCTCTAATCATTAGAGAAATGCAAATCAATACCACAACTAGATATCATCTAACCCCAGTGAGATTGGCCTCTATCAAAATATCCCAAAACAACAAATGCTGGCCAGGATGTGGAGAAGCAGGAACACTCTTACACCACTGGTGGGACTGCAAATTAGTGCAACCTCTGTGGAAAAAAATTTGGAGATACCTCAAAGAGCTAAAAATAGAAATACCATTCAATCCAGAAATAGCACTATTAGTCATCTACCCAAAAGAGCAAAAGATATTCTATAATAAAGACATCTGCACCCGAATGTTTATGGCAGCATGATTCACTATTGCAAGAATGTGGAAACAACCCAAATGCCCATTGATTCATGAGTGGATTATTAAAATTTTGTGTATGTATACAATGGAATATTACTTAATTATAAGAATAAACAGTGATCTAGCACCTCTTATATTTTCCTGGATAGAGCTTGAGCCCATTATCCAAAGTGAGGTATCACAAGATTGGAAGAATGGGCTCCACATGTACTCGCCATCAAATTGGCACAGACTGATCAGCACTATGGTGCTCACAGGGTAGTAATATTCTCCAGGGATTAGGGGGCTGGGGGATGGTAAACTCACAACTAATGTGAGTGGTGAGCATTGTCGAGGGGAAGGGAATGCCTCTAATCTTCGCTTGGACGAGGCAAAGACATAAAAATGTAACCAAAATCTTTGTACCCTCATAATATCCTGAAATAAAAAAAAAATTAAAGGCAAAAAAAATTAAGTTATTGCATTCAACAAAGAGGAAAAACAAAACCCCAAGGAGTACTAGATAATGCATTAAGGAGCAGGCATCCAACCTCAAATTTTTTTATGTTCCCTAGCAGAGATCAAACACATCTCTGGGAATAGGACATACAAGGGAAACACCTTGTGGGGAATGTGGAAGGGAAAGTAAACAGAAGAAAATAACATGTCCTGAGAACAGAATGTTGCTTTGGACTCAATAGCCAGAGTGAGAAAGTAAAGTTTCTGACAAAAAAAGAGCAATTGAAAGGAGATATGAGAAAAGCACTAATACAATTTGTCTTACATCACAATTTTGCTAAAAACTGGTATTTTCTTTAAAACAGGGTAGATATCAGAATCACCCAACAAATCTTTATGAAGACATGGTCTAGTCAGCCTGCCTATGGCACATCTTCAATTCCTTAATGACATCCTAGGACTTAGGAAAAGGGCCCTTGAAGTGGGGTGTCCAATATAGAAACAGACACTAATTTTAGTTGCTTAAATTGTGTATCAAGTTTAATGCATAACATATTACTTTCAATCAAGCACTCAAAGATGAATGCTGTGCACTGAGCTGAAGAGAAAATTGATTATTGATAATACTGATTAGATTATTTTTCCTTACTTTACTGAATGGTGATATTAACTGTGAGAGGGGTCTTTTTGATGTGATAGTCAGTATCTCTAGATTAATAAAACATTATCTTCTTGTCTGAATCATTGCATGATGGAACCTACACCACTGATAAATGCTATCAATTCAGTGGCTCTTTTATATAATTTTATAGGTTTTCTACTCTTTTCTTACATAGAAGTATCTGCTTCAAAGTGATGGTTTTATCTCAATGTCAGCCAAAGCATACTTCCCACACATGGTAGATTTGGTTTCTGGATTGAAAGAAAGAATAACCACTTTTCTCAGTAATACATATTATATTATAGAAGAGAATGAATTCATTTATGTATGTAATATTTTCCCAGGATTCATATTCTCTTATTTGAATATTATTCCAAATCATACCTAACCTGAAGATTAAGATGAACTGTTGCATGAAAAAGTAATCAGAGTAAAGCAAACAACCCTTAGAGGCTGTGGGAAGTATGCAATGGAGTATCAGTGACCTTGTCCGACTAAGGAGAATTTGTAAGAGTTAATATACTCAATGAAAGCATGAGGAACTAGGTATACCATTTGTACTGCCCCTTTATGAGTCTAATCAAAGAAAATTAGTTAACCTCATGTCAATTTGGAATACTAATATCTTATATTTTAACTTTCCCTTCCAGTACAATGCTTAAATTACTGCTGTAACATCTCCACCAGTTACGTGGCCAACCTGTACACAAACTCACTCCCCTTCCTGAGATAACTCAATCCTATGTAAGTTGTATCTTTTTCTTCCATAATACATAGCTACAAACCTTCCTCCCTTTACCTTCTACCCACTGGTCCTGGTTATACCTCTTGAAGAAATCTAGTCCTTTCTCCTCTTTAAACTTTTCACTACAATTACTATGATCTTTCTTTGATTTATCTTTTCCAATCCAAGAATCCCCAGGTTTTTTCCAACGAATATTTTCTTAAAAAATGATAAAGTTTTAAATCCTTACTCCATTTTAATAATTTCCCATCAAATATGCTCTAATTTGTCCCTCTTTTTTTTTTTTTTTTGAGACAGAGTCTCACTCTGTTGCCATGGCTAGAGTGAGTGCCGTGGTGTCAGCTTAGCTCACAGCAACCTCAAACTCCTGGGCTCAAGCAATCCTTCTGCCTTAGCCTCCCAAGTAGCTGGGACTACGGGCATGCGCCACCATGCCCGGCTAATTTTTTCTATATATATCTTTAGTTGGCCAATTAATTTCTTTCTTTCTATTTATAGTAGAGACGGGGTCTCACTCTTGCTCAGGCTGGTTTCAAACTCCTGACCTTGAGTGATCCGCCCTCCTCGGCCTCCCAGAGTGCTAGGATTACAGGTGTGAGCCACCGCGCCCGGCCTAATTTGTCCCTCTTAATATCAAAATCCTAAGACAGTTTGTCAATTCATACTTCACCTATGTCATGACAATTTTAAAGCAGAAAATACAGCTTTATGAAAACATGTGAATTATATGAATTGCTATTATCACTCTTTGTTGCCCAGTGGTGGATATCATAGTGATACAAACAACTTACTACTTTTAAGTATCCACTATGCTTAATACATTATGGCAAACAGATCCTAGCTAGTGTTAAATGACTAAATGACAATCACTGTTGAAATTAACTATAGTTTTAGTTTTTGTTTCTTCAGGTGATGAAGGCACAAAGAAAAAAATGACAGAAGCTCATTCTCAAAGGAAACAGAATTTTATTAGGAGACTTCATTCCATAGTGCTTTCAAACCTCCAGGTGTTTATTGATCACTTGAGTGCTCAACATTGTAAGATATATAAATAACACTTGTCCTAGCTTAAAGGTAATTACGGTCTATATGTAGGATCGATATATGTCCTAGTTTCCCCAAGACAATACTTGTTTATTTCAATTGTTTCAGTATTATTGATATCACTCCCTTTAACAAAAGTATCCTAGTATGGACAATAAATCATATGGTAACCTTACTTACATGCTTGTATGAAAGACAGTGCAGAGAAAAAAACATAAAATTCTATGTAACAAGGTGTGGTACTCAATGTTTAAAGAGTCCTAAGGGGAAAATTTACTTCCCTCAATGAAGTGAATAAAGCAGAGCTTGAGTAGTTGTTTAACAGATGCTTTCCTTATGTACCTGGACACACAGTTGGACTACATTTTCTAGCTTCCCTTGAAGTCAAGTGAAATCAAATTATTGAATTCTTCACAATAAAATGTGGATGGAAGTAATGTATACTGCTTTTAGACTTGACTAATACAACCTTTCACACAATACCTCATGCTCTTTCTCTATCCTTATCTACCAGCTGAATGGAGAGTACTCTTGGACTCTAGAAGAAAGTGGAGTCACAAGTTGGAAGAACCATGGGCACCTAAATGACTGTTAGAGACCCACTTATTCACATGAGCTTTTTACATAAACATTGAATATTTACTGTGTTAAATCACTGAAATTTGGAATTGTTTGTTAAAGTATTAATAGTTAGCCTACCACGCTGAATAAAGGCAGCATGAAAGGTAGCCCTTGATGAAAATCACCCTATTGTTAAATATCTTCCTACTATAACACTTTAAAGCTGCTGAAAGCAGAAAGAACATGAATTAGAAAATTAACATATTCCCAAACTAACATGTCAATTCAAGAATGTTAGGAGGGAGGTAAAGTAAAGCCTTATGGACTTATGAACTTATAATAGATCCAAGTGTGACTATGATACCATAATAGGTCATTTGCTTGTTCTATCAGCTATGAAAAAAATATATAAAGACTGCTGAGATGACACAGTTCACATTCTTAAATCATTGTCTCTTCCTTCCCGGAGAAGTTGTAGATTTCCCATCTTTGTTTTTTCTTCAACTTATGGTTCTTTATTTGCATTGTGTGGAATTAGATGTTATTTTATTAATAGCTTAATATTTCTTTGAAAAATGGTAGGGAAGGAAGGAAATAAGGAAGGACCTGCTCATTTGCATTTGTTGATGTATCCCAAAATAGCTTTTCTAGGTTCATCATTTGTTTGAATCATCAGCAGCATTGGATTATAATGACTGGTTCCTCATTATGTTTTGAGATCTTTCCTTCTAAAGCCACCCATCAAATAATTGTGTAGTTTTAGTTTATTTAGAAATTGATGCCTGTAAAATATAGATATAACCTTGGCTGCTTCTGGTCTGTCTTTCCTACAAACAAGTCAAAATAATATAATATGTATCCTAAATTTGAAAAGAAAAATAGAAATTACACATATTTATTAAATGGGAGACAAATGGAAATATCTGTGTTTCAACACTATTTTGTCCTAAATTCAATTCACTTTTCTGCCTCAGTAAGTTTGATCTAGAACCCATTTTATTTCTTTGGTAAAGGAATCATTCATAAGGAAGCAGTGTCATTGTTCTCAACATCGGGTTTATGCATGGAGATTGAGATTATTAGATGATTATGTTGACTGTGTTCCGAATCCAGATAGCCACATTCTTGACTAAATTACTGATGTTAGCTCTTGTTTATAAAATTATCTTAGATGAAAAGTAGATACAGCTGAAATATATATTAAATTGTGAGTTTGGTTCGTCTAGACTCTGGTTAAACTTTCAACTACATTCCTAATCCACATTAAAATCCCTTGAAGTACAACAATAGTCCTGACATAAATAAACCAATAACACTCTTATTTTATAGCTATGTTCATTTGACAATTCTACTACTGGGGAAAATTGAGTCTGAATAAAGAACAATTTATTCCACATTTTTTAAAAATCTGGTGTACATTATGTGTCCCAAGAGAAATAAGCACCCTGTAAGATTCACATTGGCACCAAATTGGTTTCAACTAGGAAATACTACATTTTACTATACATTTTCATAGAAATCTATTTCAAGTAATTAGTTTCCTAAAAAAACAAGTTTTAAACTATTACCAGTACTAAATCAAGTGAAGCATTAGTAAATCTCTATTGATGGCTCTTCCCCATGGTATGAATGCCTGATTAAACAAAACATTTCATAAATACTTTCATGGTGCTAGATTAATTTTTTTAAGGAGAAAAAATGAAGAAAATAAATCAAAATGTCATTGTCCAAGATAAAATTTATGTCCAGCGTCAGAATTTTAGACTCTAGTCACTAATCCTTTTGGATATTAAGAAGTCTGATAGATTTTTGGCTGCTTTTTGTTGCTTCTGGGACCTGTTTTTCTTCTGAAACTACCATTTCTACATGCTCAAGTTATTTTATGGGCAGAATTAGAGAGAAGTGACTGTAAATCTTAACCTTTTCTACTCCTACATTACATACTTTATGTAATATTTTACATATTTTATTTGGTCATAAGTGTTCATCTCTACATCGAATAGATAATTAAATGGCAAAAATATTACCCAAAGAGACAATTTATGGGAAAGAATTACCACTTGAAGTACCAATGAAACATAAGTATAACCCTAAGAGATGTCATTAAAAAACACTTAAAACTGGACTAAAATAAAATCTTTAAACATAAGTGTATTTCTAAATGTCACAGAACTGGTTTTCAATGCTTTTGAGACAGGGGTCTATTGTTGTGTGTACAAGGTTAGTGGGCTCCACTGAGTATAATTGGTAAATCTAAAGTGCACTTTCTGTAAAAGGATAAATGAACAGCAGTACCTGTCATTTTAAAACCCATTACCAAGAATATATTTTTTTAAAAAATGTGTCTTTCAGTTCAACAATAACTGAGTTGTCACTCCTAAAAATTCTCAATGCATAAATGATCATCACTAAAAGAAAAATAATTCATATGTCCATATGCCCTAACTCTTCATTCTACATATACCTACATCTACCCTAATTAACCTCCCACATCTTTCTTCCAGATTTACTTCATGTCTTTTCTTTACCCTACTGTACCAGTCCCTTTTAAAAACTCACAATGGAAAGTCAAAAATTCAAAATGCTTTGAAATTCCAACATGTAGTACAGCAAAAGTATGGATATTAATTTTGCCAGAAAAAAAATAGCCAGGGATAGAATCTTCAAAGTTTATTCTGTGAATTATTATAACACCAGATATCCCTGCTAAATTTCTGAACATTAAATGTCCACCAGTGAAATGCCAATAAATATAAAATATTTATTACTAACTCCATATAACCCCAAACATTAATGCAGACTTCCCTGCCCCAGAAAACCACATTAACCTAAAAACAACAGCAAAGATGACTTTTATCTATAATAGGCAGAACTAAGTGATCTAGACCCAAAACAAGGTGAGTCACCTTATTGGCCCCTTTACTTGTGTTCATAACCAAAACCTGGCACTAGAGATCTTCAATCCAATGGTCAGAAGATACATACAAAACCAATCTACAGTAAAGACCATCGAGAGAAAGAAAGAGTGCCTCTTCCTAAGCTGAAGAGCAGAATTTGCCTATTGGCCATTCTTAAACTTTCCAAAAATTAGTGAGTGAGAGGGGTATGGGGCTGACTCATTCTAAGGAAGCTCAGAGCATCTCATTACAAACACTCGGTTTAAAATAATGAGTTAGTTCACTTGGGGATTGGAAGAAATTTTTCCCAACTGTTCTTGGAGTCTGTTACCTCAAATGTTTAGCTATTGGAAGGAGACATCTTGGGGCATAGAAAGTTAGAAATATTCTTTTAGCATAAGAAGATATATAAAACATGCCATCAAGACTTTAATCTTCACTGTGATAAATGCCAGAGTTTTATACATCCTACTTAAATGGTAGACTACCCTAATAATATATTTTCTTACTACCAAATCTTGACATCTGAGCTTTTCCTTTTCCCTAACCAGCATTAATTTGGGTGGAATAAAATAACTTTAAATTAATACTAGAACTTTGACATAAAATAAGGTAAGAATTTATAACAGAAATAATAGGAATTAAAACTACCACAGAGTATAGTTTCTGGGGCTGAGGAAATGATCATATCGAGCACTACAAAATCTGAGAAATGAAACTGTGTATTCATGGAGAGTGTCCCTCTATATTTAAGTATACTATGAATATTGGTACAGGTTGAAATTTATTATTTGAATCTGAATAAGCAAAATGATTAAAATATTCTTCTGGATTATGTGTGGGTATATGTGTGTGTTCTTTTCTTTCTTATGCTATCAGCAAACACTGAAGTTCCTCCAGGATGAAAGATAGGGAGGGAAAGAGAGACACCAGTGTGAGAAGGAAAGAAACATGATCTAATTTAAAACTTTATCATTTTCCTTCTCCCTACCCTGAATATTAGAGGCATGGTGCCAGGGATTTATACTCACAAGGTTAGAAGGGATCAACATACTTAAGAGAGGATATGCCATCCACCCTTATTTTACAATTTTACTTCCTCTTCTCACTATGTGCCTCTGTACAAACATAGAGAACCATCTACTTCTTCTGAGACTTACAACAGTCCCAAAGCTTTGGGAAGATCAGGTGAAAAAAGTCATTTGACATGCTCTTTCAGTATTTCCTATGTGTATTTTGTAAATTATAGAGTATGGAGAAAAACTATTGATAATTTGGGGCCATCCTTAAGTATTTCTAGCTTAAAAATATGGCGAATGAATTGACCCCCCCTACCATGTCCCCTTTAGATGTAGCTATCTCACTTATGGGGAGTGGCTTAGCTTAAGTCATGGGCATTCCCATTCTTCCTCTATACAATCAATATATTTCAAAAAGAGACTGCTGAACTCCTGAGAAATTAAAAAAAAATCTTACTGAATTGTCACAAAGCAAGTTGAAATTTAGACCTGACATTTATTCTAGGCACATTTAGTTTCATTCACATGTAAATCAACTGACATTCTAAACTTCAACAGATAATAGAATTAAAGTTTCTATTTTTGATAGCTACAGGTGTCTCTGCAAGATATGTACCTGCAAGATAATTAATCTCTCAGGGCCTCAGTTTTCTCATATGTATTATCAAGAGGCCATAACCAGGTGATCTCCAAGACCTTTTCATTTCAAACATATTATATTTTTAATCTATTTCTGCCTTACATGTGAAGATCATATTGTGCAACAAAGATACTAACAGATAAACAAGTGTTCATAATTTAATATGCATTTTATTAGTAAAATTTTTAAGTCTACAAATCCAATGAAATAAACAAAAAAGTATCATTTGGTATAGACTATTAGATAATTCTAAATTTAAGTCTATAATGTTTTGCATTACACTAAAATATACTCATGTAAATTTGATGTAATAGTGATTGAACAGGTACTAATAGCCACAGCATGGAAGGACAATTAGCAGTTACTGGAGCTTTTATTGTGTGAACTAAGTATAACTAGTACCTGAAAATATTGACTAAATCAAAGTCATTACAAATATATCTAAGTCTTATGAAATTTAAACATACCAGTGATAAACTTTCACTTATTAATGGGGACTATTCCAGTAGTTCCCATTGTGGGATTCACATACCGACCACAGTCTATAAGAATCCTCAAATGACCTACAGGACAGCTTTGACCTTATTAATGATTCCCATATGAAAGCCTATATTTTATTTTAGATTCTTGTACAAATTAATAATTAACCAAGAAGATTTTTGCCCTTACCAAAGTCCCATTAAATTATCCCCAGGTTTTTTATTAATTCTGATGAATTTTTAAAAAATGATATAAAGAAATGGTCAAAGAATAGGTGGATATGGTGATTAAATATTTAGAGTAAACAATACAACAGGATCAATTTAATGAATATATTAGCCATTCTTCCTCATTACTAATGTTTAACATGGTTACTCTTCAGCAAAAATGAACAAGCCCCTTCACAGAAATAAATGCAAACCTTCCCATCTTCCAGGCCAGTACTAATCTTCTCTTGATGCATATTATCCCCTTGCTAAGCAAGCCTTTTTCATTTTAAAACTTTGATCTTCAGTTGCATTTATTCAAATGGAGCATTCTAACTTTTTAATATTTTTGTAAATCTCTTGGTCAAGTACAGATATCTTTGTGCTGGAAGGATATACAAACTGGGCTATGAAAATGTAAAGTACTTTGCCTTTCAGATGTAACTGTTTTCTATTCATCCCATTAAAATGTGCATATATTAACTCAATGCTCACTTTTTAAACTCTCTTTGCTGAGGGAGATGAGGCAAAAAAATCTATATGTCCCCTGGCACATCCCTGAGCTTTAAATTGAAAAATCGTAGTTGCTGGCCTGGTATGATTTCAGGTTTTTAAGTATGAAATGTCCGATTTCCTTAAGTACTAAGTATGACAATTGATATCTCTCATATTTCACTTTGACACTTCTAGTTTTATTTTTATTGTGAGGGCACATCTTCAGTCTTTCAAACACACATTTAGTCTTGTGATTATCTTCCATTTTTTAAAGCAATTTTTGTGAAACCATGGATAAGTCAAATATTAGTGTTATTTTCAAATATGAGTTGAGTTCTGCAGTGGAACCAACGAAGCACAGACAGCTCGAAATATCAACAATTGAGCTGGGGCTGCTTCCCCTCCATTGGTGCATCCACCACATTGAAGCTCCCACAGAGAGTGAGGCTCAAACCTTTCTTCTTAAAGACCTGCAGTGGACTAAGGGGTGCTCAGACTGTGAGCTCCCTGCTCACCAGCTCTCCCCAGTGCTGCTCTGCCAGCTGCTCCATCAGAGCAGGGCACACCCCAAAATGGAGTGACATCAAGCCTACTTGAGTATCCCATAGGCAACTTGAGACCAGCAGACTTCTCTCTGGCACAGTCAAGAAATAATCTTTAGGGAGCTGGAGACAGGCCTGCAGGCCAGATCCTGGGCCAGATCCCAGGACTCGATTGTGTTGCTCAGAAACACAGTGGAAGAATTGTGAATTAATCTTGGGAGGCAAGGGAGCCCCTGTGGGCAGAACTGAAAAGAGAGTGCAATGTGGGTCCCAGCTGTAGCACACTCATGAAGGTCACCACCCCCACAGGAAGTCTAGGCTCTGAGCCCAGGCTAGGATCCTGGACAGGGAAATTCCCAGCTTGCAGTGCCATAGTGGGGTAACTCAGCTAGTTTGAGAACCTGCCTGTGGGCAGACAATGAAGGGAGACCACGGATCAGGGGAGGAGGAGCAAAAGCAAAACCTGCTCCTGATAGCCAGGTTGTACATCTCAGACAGCCCACTCAACAAGCAGACGGTCTAGTTAGATGGGGCCACTTTAGCCCCTCCCTGGTATCTTTTCCCAGAAGCCTGGGAGCAGACATTTGATCCCTGCCAAAAAGCTACTTTACCAGCTTTTGTGGAGCCTCTAGGCAAGCTCACCCAACTCAACCTTGCCCAGCATCACTCTCCAACCTGTGTCTGCTGTGGTGGAGAATAAGAACTCACCTGGAATTTCCAGGGTCCAACCCACTACCTAGGGCATTTGAGTGCTTCTCCTAAGGGGCTAGAGCCAGTCACAGGTCCCAAAAACAACACTGAAGCTGATTCCCTCTGGCAAGCACAACCTAATGACATGGAAGTCAATTTACACAGTGCTTTGAAACATTTACTGGCTCAATCATACAGGGTGTAGTTGAATCTTATCCACAAGCATTACCTACTGTCTCAGAGATTAAACAGGATATGTCAATACAATTAAAACAAAACTTAAGAAGAACACAGGGAGGAGGAAAAAGAAAGTATTTAAAAGACTTCCAGCTCCTCTTATCAATGGGAGACAGGACAGATCCACATGCATAGCTCACCACTTCTACAGGCTACAAACAACTAGCAACGAGAAAACCACCATACTAAGGATATCTATAACCAATGTATACATCCAGAACCTAGGCCACCATCAAAACACCCACAAGCAAAGCTAAAGTTCTTACACAACATATGCTACAGACATACTATTATGATTAAGGGAGTAAAAAGCTCATCTAAACTAAAGAAATCCAAAAATAAGGGAGGGGGAGGGGGGCAAGGGCAATGTACGTAACCTTAACATTTGTACCCCCATAATATGCTGCAATAAAAAGAAAAGATAAAGAAAAAATAAACTTAACCAAGCAAATGAAAAAAAAAAGAAATCCAAAAATAAGAAAGGACAACTTCTCCAGATGAGAAGGAATCAGTGAAAGAACTCCAGAAGTATGAAAAATCAGAGTGAAAGAACACCCTGAAAGGGTAACACCAGCTCTCTAACAATGGATACCAAACAAAATGAAAAATCGCAATGACAGATAAACAGATAAAGAATTCCAAATATGTATTGTAAGGAAGCTCAATTAAATCCAAGAGAAAATGGAAAACCAACTCAAAGAAACCAGAAAAAAAATACAGGAAATGAATGAAAAATTCATTAAGAGATTGACATATTAAAAAACAAACAAGCAAGCAAGCAAAACTTCTGGGAATAAAAAATTCATTTAGGAAAATACAAAACACACTGGAAAGTTTTAAGAATAGATTATACCAGGCAAAGGAAGAATCTCAGAGCTTGAAGAAAATTCTTTTGAATTCACACAGTCCATCTAAAATAAATAACAAACAATCAAGAGGAATGAACAAACCCTATAAGAAATTTGGGACTATGTATCATGGCCAAATATAAGAAACACAGGAATCCATGAGAGTGAAGAAGAAAATGCACAAGGGCTGAAAAACCCATTTGAGGGGATAATTGAGGGAAACATCCCCAGTCTTCCTAATGGTTTAGACATCCAGGTATAAGAAGCTCAATGAACACCTGGGAAATTCATTGGAAAGAGGCTATTACCAAGACACAGTCATCAGACTGGCCAAAGTCAACACAAAGGAATTATTCCTGTGAGATGTGAGGCAAAAACATCAAGTAACTTATAAAGGAAAACCCATTAGGCTAATTACAGAGTTCTCAATGCAAATCTTACAAGCCAGAAGTTATTGGTGCCCTATCTTCAGTCTTCTTAAACACAAATTCCAGCCTAGTATTTTGTATCCTGCAAAAATAAATTTTATATGTGAAGGAGAAATAAAGACTTTTGCAGACAAACAAACACTGAGGGAATTTGTCAAGACCAGATGTGCCATGCTGGAAATACTCAAAATTTCATTACACATAGATCAACACAATAGACACCCAGCAGTGTACGACCACACAAAAGCTAAGCTTATAGCTCATATAAAACAATAGCACAAAAGGTAAATCAAAGCAATAAGGTACTGCCCGAAGAAAGAACAGAACATCATTACACATATCAACTTTATCAATCATAGTGAATGGTCGAAATTCCCCACGCAGGAGACATAGGATGGCTAAATGAATGAAAAATACAACCCAAGTATCTGCTGTCTGTAGGAAACACATCTAAGGCACAGGGATTTATACAGACTCAAGGTGAAGGGATGAAAAAATTTTCCATGCAAACAGAAACTAAAAGAATGCAGGTGTAGCCATTCTCATATTAGATAAAATTGACTTTAACAATAGTAATGAAAGACAAAGATGGTAATTATATAGTGGTAAAGGGAGAAGCACAACAAGAATACATAAAAATCCTAAATATTTATGCACCTAATAGAGGGGTGCCCAGATTCATAAAGGAAATTCTACTAGAACTAAGCAAAGAGAAAAACAGCAGCATCGTAATTGTGAAAGATTTTAACACCCCACTGACAGAACTGATCATTCAAGCAGAAATTGAATTAAGAACCACTGAATGCAAATGGGACCCTAGAACAAATGGGCCTAACAGACATTTACAGAACATTCCCCCCAAAACTACTGAATATACATTCCTATCATCAAAACATGAAGCATTCTCTAAGACTGATCATACCTTACACCACAAAACATATCTCAGCAAATTTTAAAAAATAGAAATCATAACATTTATCATTTCAGACCACAGTGGAATAACACTGTAATCACCTTCAATAAAAACACTCAATTCCACACAAGTGTATGAGAATTAAACAACATGCTACTAAATAATTATTGCATCAATAATTAAATTAAGATGGAAATCAAAAGATTCCTCAAACTGAATGGTTGGGACACAAGCCACCAAAATCTGAGAGACAGTAAAGTGGTCTTAGGGGGAAAATTTATAGCCTTAAATTCCTACATCAAACAGACAGAAATATCACAAATTAACAATAATGGCATATCTCTTGAAACTAGATGAAAAGGAGGAAACCAAACCCAAAGAAATCAGAAGAAAATAAATAACTATGGTCAGAGCAGATCTAAACAAAATGGAAAACTGAAAAATACTACAAAAGATCAATGAAACAAAAAGATACTTCTCTGACAGTATAAAGAACTGATAGACCTCTTGCTAGATGAACAAGGAATAGAAGAGAAAAAAGAACCAAATAAGCTCTATCATAAATGAAAAAGGAAATATTAAAAGTGACACCAAAAATACAACATATCTTCTATGAATGCTACAAAAATCTCTATGCACATAAACTCAAACACATAGAGAAAATGAACAAATTCCTGGAAACACAAAACCTTCTAAGAATCAGGAATAAATGGCACTCCTGAATAGACCAATAAATGTTAGTGAGATTGAAGCAGTCATAAAAATGTTCCAACTACAACAAAAATAAAAGCCCTAGACCAGATGGATTCACAGCTGAATTTTGCCAAACATACAAAGAAGAGCTGGTACTCATATTGCAAAAATTATCTCACAATATGAAGAAGGAGGGATTTCTCCCCAGCACATTCTATGAAGCCAGTAAAACAAAGCCAGGGAAGGAAACAAGAAAAAAAAAAAAAGAAAAAAAGTAAACTATAGACCAATATTCCTTATGAATATAAATGCAAAAATTCTCAATAAATACTAGCAAAACAAATTCAACAACATATCAAAAAAGTATATCCCACATGGATGCACGAATGATTCGCCATCCATAAATCAATATATGTGATGCACCACATAATCAGAAGGCAACCAATTAGAATATTATCATGTCAATAGATGCAAAAAAAGGATTTGATAAAATTTAGCACCCTTTCATGATAAAAAAGATTCAACAAACTAGGTCTAGAAGGAACATACCTCAAAATTACAAAAACCATACAGGACAAACCCACAACCAATATCATACTGAATGTGGAAAACTTGAATGTATTCCCACTAAGTACTTGAAACAACATAATAGCGCCCACTGTCACTACTTCTATTGAACATAGTGCTGGAAGTCCTAGCCAGAGCATTCAGGAAAGAGAAAGAAATAAAGAGTATTCACATCAGGACAGAGGAGTTCAAACTATCACTTTCTGGTGATGATATGACCTTACACATGGAAAAAAACAAAGATTCCACAAAAAGACTCCTGGAATTTATGAGTAAACTCAGCAAAGTCTCAGGTTACAAAATCAGTGTATACAAATCATAATCATTCCTATACACCAATAACAGTGAAGCTGAGAATCCAATCAAAGACATGATATAATTCACAATAGCTACAAAGAAAATGAAATACCTAGAAATATATTTAACCAAGGAGGTGAAAGATCTCTTCAAGGAGAACTATGAAATATTGAGGAAAGAAATCACAGATGACACAAACAAATGGAATAACATATCATGCTCATGGATCAGGAGGATGAATGTTGTTCAAATTGCCATACTTCCCAATGTAATTTACAGATTTAATGCAATTCCCATCAAAACACCAATGGCATATTTCACATATCTGGAAAAAATAATTCTACACTTTGTTTGGAACCAGAAAATAGTCTGAATAGCCAAACAAATCTTAGAAAAAAGAACAAATCTGGAGGTATCACATTACCAGACTTCAAACTATATTACAAAGTTATAGTAAATGATAATGATAATGATAATGGCACAAAAATAGAGACATAAATCAAAGGAGCAGAACAGAGAACCAAAATATAAAACCATTCACA
>CAUYRT010071395.1:0-24775 GCA_963574885.1 Lepilemur ruficaudatus
CACTCTAGCACAGGCAACAGAGCAAGATCTTGTCTCCAAAAAAAAAAAAAAAGAAAAGAAAGAAAGGTAGATACCTCAATTTGGCTGAACACTGGGAGAAATAAGTAAGGAATGGGGGCAGGAGGGAAAAAGAATGGGAAGGCACTGGGGGATGCAGAGTGTAGAAGGACAGGAGCCCCAAATTAACAAGAACTTTCTATGTGCAATACTATAAGGGCTATCAAGCTGTGTAAGACATAGTATTGCTGTCCTAGGGCTCAGGTGGTACACAGAAACACTGCTGATAAAATAACGACTATAATAAGGGATAACAGTGCCACGAGATCGCCAGCAACAGTATTTCAGGACTGGTAGTAATAATAAATATCTCCTCACTTATCACCTGTTCATCAGACCTCAGCTCTACTGAACCCCCGGAGTACTGGAAACAACCCAAATGTCCATCATTTGGTAAATGGATAGACAAATTCCACACGATGGAATACTCAACAATAATGGGAATAAGCTATTTTTTCTTTCTTTATGTCTTTATTCTATAAGCTTTTTTCTATTTTTAAAGTTTTTATTCACTTTTCAACCATTTTTGCTAAAAACTAAGACACAAACACTCACCTCACCCTAGGCCTACACAGGGTCAGGATCATCCATATCACTGTCTTTCTCCTCCACATCTCTCATCTCACTGGAAGGTCTTCAGGGGCAATACACAGGTGGAGCTGTCATCTTTTATGATGACGATGCCTTCTTCTGGAATACCAACCTGCCTGAGGCTCTTCTTGAGGAGGTGTTCACTCTTTTCAGAAATATGTCCATGGTGATTTGCTTAGTTTTTTACTTTTTTTCATCATAAATTTGCTTGTAAGCAGATAATACACCATGTGCATTTTTTTCCTATTAAATGAAAACCTTTTGGTGTCAGGGGTCCATGTTTTCAACCCTTGCAGAGAGCTGAGAGCTGAAAAAGCTTCTGCGAAACCTTCACTGTGTATTTTCTTAGGGATCCATCGTCTTTTTCTTCTCCTGCATTTTCCTTTTCTCTTGCCTGTTCTTCAGCTCTGCATTCCTGTTCCAGTTCCAATGACTCCTCACGAGTCAGTTTCTCCAGAACCATCTTAAGGAGCTCCTCGATGCCGTCCTCATCCACACACAGGTTAAAGTTGTTTAAAGCCATTTTAAACACAGCCTTGTTGACCGTTGCAAACTCCTCACCCTTGGAAAATCCTTTGAAGTCACAGGCAAACCTCTCAAGGATCTTCCTCTTCTTGTTTTGTTTTTTTTGTTGTTGTTGTTTAGTCCAACTTAACCCTTGTAATCGAGGGTCTTCTTTTTAATGCCATTTGTACACTCCTTGATGATATCACCCTAAGTTCAAGCAGAGTTCTTGATGCAGTCATAGACGTTGTAATCCTTCCAGAATTGCATCAGTGTCTTCCTCAGTTGCAGCAATGGCCTGGCCAAAGATCCTCCTGAGATGGAAGGCCTTAAAAGCTGCCATAACTCCTTCCTTGATCTATTGGTTGGATCAAGAGGTGGTGTTTGGAGGCAGAAACAGCACTTTGATATTGAGATAAAGATCACCAATAAAGGGAGGATGTGCAGGAGCATTATTAACAATAAGCAAAATTTCAAAAGGTGTGTTATCCTCCAAACAGCGCTGCTTCATTTCTCTGGCATAGCCATTTAGGAAGGCATCTTGGAAGAGAAGCAGGGTCATCCATGACTTCTTATTGCTCCCGTAGGACACTGGCAGTGTGTGTTTATTGATACGCTTGAAGACCCTGTGCTTCTCACTGTGTCAGATCACAAAGGGTTTCAATCTGTACCCTGCAACATTCCCCACCACTACATGCGCCCAAGCAAGACTGTTATCCTGTCCTTAAAAGCCTTGTAACCTGGTACTGACCTGGTCTCCTTATGGATGAAAGTTCTTTCAGGCATCTGTTTGCAGAATAGAAGGTTTCATCCATTTTAAAGATCTGCTCTGGCTGGCAAGTAATTTTCCTCCACCATCAGCTTATCTAGAGTTTCCAAAAATTCTTCAGCTGTCATTGCATCTGCAATGGCAGATTCACCACCCACTTTCACATTGTGCAATGAACGGTGATTCTTGAATCATTTAAACCATCCAGAGCTAGCAGTGAATTCAACATCTTAGTTGGGTCCAGCTTTTTCTTTCAACATTACAAATGTTTTGCTTTGGCCATGATTGTCATGGTGCTCAGAGGGATACACTTTTGTATCCTGGAAGTTTCTGGTGAACTTGTCTCCTCCCTATCCTGGATTGGGTCTAGGCGTCGCTCTGTGTCACTTGTTATCCACTGGGTCTCTGTGCTGAGGAGGCTTCTCTGCTGGGAATCATCTCTGCTGAGTGTTTCCCTTTGTCTTCAGTGTTCTCTAGTCTTGATAAACTGCCTCCAGACATGTGTTTGATTTTTGTCTATCACTGTCCTACATTTGGGTTATTTCATACGTGGAAAATTTATACCTGCCTTCGACTTCTCTTAGAATATTAGGGTATCGCCTCCCCACTCCGCACTCCCACTTTTCCTACCACTTTCAGTGGGCCCACGGCCCTGCCAACACCTTGACCTCAAGCCGCTGGCATCCGGGAACTGTGAGAGGGTATATTTTTTTGTGTTAAGCCATCTTGTGATGGTGGCCCTGAAAACTAAGGCACCGGTCTAGAGTGGGTAACGACAGATAAAAACCAAGCATCAGTGTCTTGTGGTAGGACAGCCAGTGGGCTCTTCTGCCTCTGCCCGTGTCGTGGGGAGGGGGTACCATATCCTGTTTCTTAAGGGTACTGTGTCCACTCTCCCTTCTCATACCTCTTTGGCAACTCGTACCCCAGCCCTTTTGTCTCCTTTATGAGCCCATTGAGTTCAGCAGGATCTTGAAGTTCAAAAAAAAATTATTTTTAAATGTGCTGGTCCATTCTACTTCCACCTGGCCACGAAGCTTCCCTGAGGTGGCCTTGCACAGTTCTTGTGGACTTCTCGTGAGGGAGGAAAATTCACCTGTTGGCTGATGCTGCTGGTAGCAAATGCTTGTCTCAGAGATGAAGCCATGCATCGGGATACATACTGCAACATGGATGAATCTCAAAATAATGACTATGAGTAAAAGAAACCAGCCCCCCCCAAAAAAGAACATACTGTATGAATCCATTTCTATAAAATTCTATGAAATGCAAACTAGCCTACAGTAACAAAAAGCAGCAGTTGTCTGCATGGGAAGTTAGGTGGGAGTAGGGTGGAAGGCACAGAGGAGAAAGAAGGTGGGAAGGAAGGATTGCAAAAGGGCTGGAAGAAACATTTGGGAGTGATGGATGTGTCCATTATCCGATTGTGATGGCGGTTCCACTGGTATATATGTAAAACTTACCAAATTGCATACTTTAAATATATGCAGTTTAGTATTGTATATGTCAATTATACTCAATAAAATTGTAAAAACAAAACGAACAAAACTTGTCTTACAGCAGCTGATTCTCATTTGATGTATCTGGGCCAGAACTCAAGCATTGGAAGTTTTCAAAGCTCCTAAGGTGAGTCAAAGTACAACGTGGTTGAAAAATCCCTGGACCCAGTGATACCTGAGTTGCTTCCTGGGTCTCAGCCTCTGTCTCTTTGCAAAGGGAGGATTCCTTAGTGAATCCTAGAAAAGTCTTTTCTTGCTCACATAGAGTCTGGCACCTTGGTGAGAACAGGAGGTGTGGCCGGTCCTTTGTTAGTTATTCCTGCTTCTCTGCTTCACACTGGGATTTGAACTGATGAGGTCTGTGTGGTTTGTTCTCATCAAGTTTGCTGTCTGATTCAGGCTTCTGCCGTCCCAATGTATTAATATGTGATGTTTGTTCTCAGGCAGTATCCCCCACCTACAACCCCTCTCTGGCCCCACGACATGGTAAATCATCAGAGCAGTCACCACGCACCCCTCGACTATGCCCCTGCCTGTGGTACACACCGCAAGCCCTTCAGAGCCTGTGCCCCTTGCTCAGGTGGGGCAGCTCTCTGGGGCAGCCCACTGTCCCCTCAGCAAACCAGCACATCTTCAACAAAAAAAGAAGCAGTTCCTCTTCCACGCCCTTCCAGAGGCTTCCAGCTAAGCTTTTCCAGTCCTCTGCACACCACACAGTTCTTCATGCCAATGCTGCCTTGTAAGTGCAACTGTCTGCAAGTCCTGGTGAGAAGTGAACCCTCACTCCATGCTCCAGAGTCAACCTCGCAACCTCTGAAACAACAGACACACCGAGTGTCTCTGACAGGGAACAGAACCACATGCCAACCCCCAACCCCCAAGAACTTCACTCTCCCCAAGAAGACAAACCCTTGTCTTTGTCTCTAGACCCCCTCATGTGGCAGGGGAGGTCAGGTTGACATGCAGGTCCAGCAGCAGTAGCCCCTTAGCAAACCCTGCACTGGGAAGCTAATCCCATGTCTGCTCACCCGAGAGATGCCCTCTCACACGTCCTTGTTCATTTGCATACATCAAATTATGTCCCTTTTCTATTACATTTCCCAGTCCTCTCCCAGTTCAGCTTCCTCCACCACCTCATATTCAAGACAAATCATGAAGGGTGGGAGCAAGGCAAAGACAGTACATTGTTAGGAGGGGCAGGAAACATACAATTTCCAACATGACCTTTGCCCCCAATCTGGAGATTTTGGTTTTAGAAGCTTTGAAACTTTAGCTTCTGGATTTTTGCATCTTGTGGCACAGGACAGCCTTTGGTCAACAAAATGTTTCCAGATCGATTCAGTTTTTTTTTTTTTTTTTTGGCAACTTGGTACTCAGTCTGCATTAACAGATCAAATGACTATCCATATTATATAAATAGTATTCATTAATAAAAAAAAGGTGGAGTGTTGGAGAATGAAAGAGTATGGCGTCCCAACAGGTGGCACCATTTAATAAGAGAGTGAGAGAATTGTTTTTATGGCGAATTTATGAAAAGCAAGGAGAAATGCTTGTCAGTTGGCAGGGCAGTTTAACTCCAAATCCTTTTCTTTCTTTCTTTCTCTCCTCTCTCTCTCTTTCTCTTTTTCTCTTTCTCTCCTTTCTTTCTCTCTTTCTCTCTCTCTCTCTCTTTCTCTTTTTCTTTCTCTTTCTCTCCTCTCTTTCTTTCTCTCTTTTCTCTTTCTCTCTCTCTCTCTTTCTTTCTTCATACTTACCTGTATGAAGAGCTCAGTTTAGCACCCCTGTGCCAAATGGTGCTTAGCTCACAATCGCAGTGACAGAATTCACAAATATTTCAGGATTGCTTATGGATTACATCATGAGATCAAAGAAATATAGTCGGAGGAACTCCCTGCCACAGACTGTTCACACTTCTTCAGAAACAAGGCTGCTTTGCTCACTTGTCTGCCCAGGTCCTAGGCTGTCCCCCCATCTCAATTAATTGCATTACCTTCCATGAGGACGCTAATCGGCTCACTCAGCACCCATCCATCTCGCCTCCTCCTAGTGTGTCCTCCTGTGTAACAGAGGCTGGAAGTGACATTTCCCAGGCTCCCTTGCTTCTGGAGTCCCAAGTTCTTTAGTTTCTGCTCATTAGGTATGGTTACATGAGACTTGAATTCAGGAGTGAAGTGGAGACAGAGACAGGGCATGAGGTACCCCTTTTGCTGGTGCAGACTGCAGAGGAAGTTATGTGATTCTAGAGTTAGCGGCTATAACAGAGGCTTCTCCATCCAGCCTACAGCTTTCTGGTCATGATAAGAGCAGTTGCTCAAGGGATTTCAGCCAAGAGCCAAATTATTCGGCTCTCACAAGGACCTTATGAGCCACTTGATACCCTGTAGTTAATTCATTCCTGCTAAAACTAGCTGGAGTAGATTCTGTTCTGTTAACCTAAAATAATCAAAAGAGTCAGAATCTAATTTAAATAGTTTATTCAAGTGCCACGTATGAGGATGTACCACCTGGAAACACCAACTCCAAGGAATGGCATCAGCATTCCAAAGTAGGGAAATTAAGATTTCATATAGGCAGAGACTGGAGTTTTCAGCAGGAGTAAAGAATTATTCATATAAGGTTGGCACATAGTAACAGCAGTTTGATTGGTTATACACAGTGTTTGTTTGGGGGAAAGGTATATTTAACATTTTTTTATACAAGAAATAATAGTCATGGGTTTTCTGCCATGTGGCCTAAGCAAAGCAGGGCAACAAAGGGGAAGTTAATTGTTTTTTGGGGTTTTTTAATGGCTAACTTTTATTTGGTTGCATATAAGACGAGCACTTCTTGGGAAGGCTGTTCTTCCTTAATTCAGGGTCTTGCAGTCTAGAAAGGGAAACTCCTCTGATGAATCATTGACCAAGGCCAGGGCTGGGCAACCTGGATTTTTCAAAGGCCTATCTCTGGCATCACAGTTTTTAAGAAGTCTTCTTGGATCCCCCAATATGCCAGGTTTTAAAATATCAACTCAACATTATCCCCTCCTTCCTTCTGTGTTCTTCCCTGCATGAGAGAAGCTAGCCTGGGGAACACATTCCCTAGACTTTTGCCAGCAGAGTTCAGGGTTAGATTCTACCAAGAAGAGGTACTGGTGTGGTACTTTGAAGGCCAAGGAAAAGAAAACGTCCTTATTCTCAAAGGCACCTGTCAGGGAGAAGGTGTCGGTAGATGCAGAATGCTGCCATTGGCTTTCTTCTGCCCATCGCCTTGAAAATTACCTACTTCAGCACAGCTTCCTGTTCCAGCGCTTCCAGATTTCCTTACCAATATGACTCCAACCCATCCCACAGTTGTTCAAGCTTTTAGTCCCCTGTATTAAGTCCCTTTCTGCTTGAAATGTGCAGAGCCTCCTGCTTCCTCTCCAGACTTTGAAACTCTAGACTGTTTTGTTTTTGACATCCTCTTAGCACCTGTTCCCTATAATTGCCTGAATCAATAGATTGAGTCCATAGATAGCGGAGTTAAGCAGGAACTTTCATAGTTTCTTCAGCTGCTAAGAGAAGCTCTAGTAAAATGGCCTGAAGGAAAATCAAGAGGCTGTGCTGCTGACCCTCCTCAGGCGCCTTCAGCAATGCTTGCGGAAGGAACACAGCGAGCGGGGATCAAAACTGAGGAATCGAATTTACTACTGATGAGTCATTTTGGTATCACACGGTTAACTACTCCGATGTACTGTGACTCTTAGAATCATTGGCCCTTTTGCTATGTTTAGTATCTAGCAAATTTATCTGCCAGCAGAAAACCAATTCAGTTTCCCCACCACTTGACACCAATCACTAATATAAAGAAGGGGTGGAAGGAGTTTTGCAAAAGGTGATCCCCAGATTGTGAGAGTTGCTGGTAATACAGTCTTCCTTATCTCAACCATCCTTGCGATTATACACCACTTCACCTTGGAGCTCTCTTCTCTTTAATGTGGATAAAGACCCCCTGCTTCTGGTTATTCAGGTTCCTGGTAAGCCCCTGTAAGGCTGGGCATCTGAGCACAGGGACCTACTTTGAGGAGTCCACAGAGCCGCCTGGTTGGAACTGCTCCTCTGCAGAAACCAGTCTATTCCATCTCTCTGTGCATGGGTCGTAGATTCCTTTCCCTCTACTCCAGCTTTCACTCTCTCTCACTGCTTTTCTCTTGTCTTAGTGTTGACCAGTTAGTGCCAATTTGATGGCAAGAACATGTGTATATTCTTCCATTCCTGTGATACCTCACTTCAGAGGATGGGCTCAAGTTCTATCCAGGAAAATATAAGAGGTGCTAGATCACCATCGTTTTTTGTAATTGAGTAGTATTCCATTGTATACATATATCGTATTTTATTAATCCACTCGTGTATTGACAGCACTTGGGTGGTTTCCACATCCTTGCAATAGTGAATTGTGCTGCCATAAACATTCAGGAGAAGTTAGTTGTTGATCTGTAACAAGGGTCATTAATTAAGAAGTTAGGTGGTTTCTGTCCCTGATGTTATTTAATTCCTTCTAATCATTACACAGAACAAGAAAAAATAAGAAAGTTAATCCATAATCTGAGAACAGAAGTTGTAACTATATGTGACTTAGATCATAGTCTTCTCTCTTAAGGCTTTTAAAGTGTTTTGGGGAATTCCAACAGCTTTTAAGTTTTATTTATTTTCACAGTTCTCTGTAACTAAGCCTTGAATGATAAATTATCTACCTATAAGCCTAAGCTAGAAATCTAATAAGTTTCTTAAATTTCTCCCTTTCCCTCACTCTTCATAGCTAATTGATCCATGTATATTGTCTAAATAAGTTGTATTAAAGAAAATATTCTGACACTTGTTAAAATGATAAGGAAGACTTTATTCAGGACTATTCTGATAGCTGTCAAGACTATTGCTATAGGGGAGACAGATTAGGCTCAATTTCAAACACTGCAAATACAGCTGGAGATACAAAGCCAACCGGCAGAGTGGGGCAGTCAGTGGATAGAAAATTACTGAGAGGAGGCATCAGTGTAGGGGAATTCAGGAAGGCAGGCCAGGGTATTCAGATATCGAGGATAGGGAATGAGGAATTTGACCAGATATTGAGAGGGATTAAACATCAAAGTGAGGGATTCTTGCTAGAATTGGGCTATACAGGCCCAACAAGGACGGGGGTGGGGGTGGGGGTGGGGGGAGGCGTCGGGGGTGGGGGAGCGAAGTTGAGGTCTAGTCCAGAAGAGGGCTCAGAGGAGCCTGACTAAAGTTTGGTCAAGGAAAAGAGTCCTTGTCAGTTGACAAATGTACAAGTGCTCAGCACAGAGCAACAGCAGGCTCCACCAGCTCTCTTTCCCTCCCCCATTTCGCTAATTCCTTAGGCCGGGCTGCGGGAGAGGAGAAAGCTGAGTGGACGTGAGTAACGGAAGGTCAGTGCACCGCAGCGGCAATTCAGAGCGGAAGTGACGCAAGGAGAGAGGCGGGCAGATGCTGGGTTCTGCCCCACTGCGTGGGTCACAGGAAGCAGCCTGTATTTTATTCTACAGACAATGGGGAACAAGCCACTGAAATGTTTTAAGCAAGGAGGTGACATAACATACACTATATCTTACAAAGTTGACTTTGGCAGCTGTGTTTCCACAGCCAGTTGAGGTAGAGGGGTGAGGATGGACGTACAGGCAGCAAGCGGAAAGATCTTTCCAGGCCACCCCCTACAGCTCTGCTTGATTCTTTTATAATCTCTGAGGGGAATTCAAGAGGGGGAGGAGGTATCTTACTAACAGCAGCAACAGATAGAATGAAAGGCCTAGGAACATGCCTAACAAGAAATGCAAAAGACCTGTGGGAAATAGACCGTGAGACTTTGGTGGTAAGCATAAACTTTATAAATTAAGAAAAAGTATTTCTAAATGGAAAGGCCGAATTGTGCAAAGAGGTCAGTTTTCTTTGAATCCATCTATAATGTCAATACAATTCCAACCAATAGCAAACATTTTTTTTTGAAACTTGGCAATCAAGTATTTAAGTTCACGTGGAAGGAAAAATTATTTAACATATCAAGCAATTTTACAAATAAGAACAATGTATGTGTGTGCCCTTCAAGATAGCAAAGAATAATTCAAAGTTATACTGATTTAAACAGTGCAATATGGACAGCATAGCAATGGCTCAGGAAGACATATATGTACAACAACAGGGCAGAATTAAGAGCCCCAGACAGAATGATACAGCTTTATGAAATCTTAAAAATGTATTTTAAATCACTGAAGAAAGAATGGCCTATTCAGTTTATGGCATTTTTGATCATTGACTATCCATCTGAGGAAAAAAGTTAGAACCTTACTTCAATTGTGTACAAGAACAAAAATCAGTGGGAGTAAAGTATCCGATTCAAAAACAAAACTATAAAAGCATTAGAAAAAAATAGGGGGATTTTTATCATCTTTGAATCCTAATCAGGACAAACCCAAAGGCATAAAAGGAAGATTGACAAATTAGATCTCAGAAAAGTTAAAAACCATTGTAACAAAATACCACATAAAGATAAAAGAAAATTGATATACTAAGAGAGAATGTTTGTACTCTACAAGAGAGACTAATATGCATAATGTGAAAATCACTCACAAAAATCACCAGAGAAAAGAAAACAACATGAAGGATATAGAAAGGTTCTTATTAGAAAATATAAAATGCTTGTTTTATTCACTCTCACAAGTAATCAAGGAAGTAGAATTTAAAACAGCTTACAAAATTGAAAAAGATTAATAATATTGTGAGACGAGATTGTTGGGAAATGGATCCTCTCATACATTGTTACCCCTTTTGGAGGAAAATTCGATGCTATTATTGACATTTTAACTGTACACATCCTTTAAGTTTTGGTAATTTTGTTACACAGCAATAGATAAATGATACTTGGAATTGAAAAACTGATACCTGGAAGTAGGGTGCTGCCATAAAAAAACCCCTAAAATGTGGGAGTGACTTTGGAATCAGGCATCGGACCGAAACTGGAATGACCTTGAATATAGGGTTAATGCGAGCATGACGTATCTTGAAAAGACTTTTAGTAGAAGTATAGACTTGAGGAAGCTCATTTAAAGAAAAGTGAGGAAAATATTATTGGAAACTGGAGGAAATAGATCCCTGTTAGCCATGGCAGAAAGATTAACGACACCGGAGCCTGCAGTAATGTGGAAAGTAGATGCGTTTACCCACCGAATTCATGATCTAACTAAGGAGATTTCCAGCTAGAGTGCTCACGGTGCCTCCTAGCTTCATCTTTCTGCTATACTAAAAGGCCAGAGGAGCAAGATAAGATAAGGGAGGATTGTTAAACACAAACGAGTCAGCACCTGGTAGTTCTTAAAAACTTCCAGACTCTCTAGGCAGCCAGCGACACCAAAATGAAGAGATGACTTTCAGGCCGAGATCAATTCCAGGCATTCTCAGGAAAACATGGTCTAAACGTGAAACCTAAGTTGTAATTATAAAATGCCTTAAGACCTCAGAAAGATCTATTGTGGTATTCCAGAGTACCTTTCAATCAGACGAAAGGTCATCTAAATATTTTAAAAATATGACTGACAATTTCTCTTAATCAAACAATAGGGCATTCTTGAAGAGATTTGTGGACGTGGCTATCGTCTAAGGGCATGAGCCTCGGAAGAGTCACAGGAAATCGTTACAGCCCTACCAGGTTCATCGCCCACTGCTCAAGAGGAAGCCAATACACAGAGACAGCAGGGGATACAGCGGAGAAAGAGTTTAACATCATAGGTGCCATGTGAGGTCAAGAGAGGAAGTTCTCAAATCTGTCTCCCTGAGAAATTGGTAGAAGGGGTTTTTAAAAATAGTTTGGAAGGCAAAAGGCTAGGCAATTGGTCTGCTGATTGGCTGGGCTTGGGGCCGATCCGTAGGGGTGTAGGAGTTGTCATCTTTGCTGAGTCAGTTCCTGGATGGGGGTTGCAAGACCAATGGAATCAGTTCCTCAGTGTGGGCCACCGGTCTGTGTGGGTCAGCCGCTCCACCAGAATGCAGGGCCCTGAAAGATATCTCAAAAACTAGCCTTAGGTTTCACAAGGGTGACATTATCTATGGGAGCAATGAAGAAAGCTAAGAATCTTTATGACCATCAGCTATGTGGCTCCTGAGTAGCAATTATATTAATAGGAAAGCAAGCTAGGGGACAAAGGCTAGTTGTTACTATTATTTTTAACTATGCCTGTGCCTTTGCAGAGTTTAGGCCCCTACAAAGTCCTCACCTTGCACCCCTTTATTAATTTGTAAAGGGCAGGCAGTCCCCTAGCCCCAGCTTCATCCCACCTCATTCCTGAGGAGTTGGCTAATGAGATGGTTAAGAGCAGACAAATGATTTGGCTTCTTCCTGCTAATAAGGTGCATTGTGGGGGTTGAGTCTGGGATAAGAGGAATGACACCCTTGTGCAGCTGTCTTCAAGTATTCGTGGGTGCGTGGTTGCAGATATCAGGTTTGCATGTGAAGAACATTAGTACTTTCATTTGCAGTCTTAGCACAGTACTTAAGTGAACAGTGGACTATAAGATAGACAATGAGTCCTAGCATAAGCAGTGAGAGTCCTAGCTTCAGGAGTTCCTGTAGAACTGAGCTGAAGTCCTAGGGAATCCAAGGGAATAACCCAGAAACCAATCAGGCATGGGGTCAATAGTAGAGCCCTGTTGTAGCCAAATAGCTTGTTGGGAAAATTTTTCGATTCAGGTTTCTATTTTTCCTGAGATATTTATATAAATACAGCAGGTATTTCCTTGTTTAGCCAACAGGAAATCTAGCACTACCTGATTATCTAGGACTACCTGGGCTAGAGAGTTGAAGGATGTTTGTTGAGCCCTAAGGCTCTTTGTAGTTTCTTCTGTGATCAGTCCTAGAGTCACAGACAGATTTTTAATCATGTCTCTGTTGGCACTTACTCTGTAGTTAGGGACTAGGATGCCCAACAACTTTTGCTACCAGGTGTCCTATATCTTCCTGGAAGCCCTCTCTCAAGTCTATGGGGAAGGGAGTGGAGACTCTCAGTTAATCTTTTCTTGCTCAAGTACAAAAAGACCTGATTGCATTAATGGAGATTCTCTACAGATGTAAATTTGCCCCACAACAACACACACAAAAGACAGCTTTTCAGTGTTACTTCTGTGGCAGCCATCCCAAAATATGTCAAAGAAATATATTTTGGGGTAAAATATTTCTAATTTCTTTCAGTCCTCACTTTGAAATTAAAAGGTTTTATGTATTAAAAGCCAAACTGTTATCTTTGGACTAAGGAGTGGGAAAAGAAAAAAACAAATTGGAGCAAATTCAAATATATCATTCTATATCTCTTTGGTCAGTCTCTTAGTCCTGTGAACTGATCAGTTTAGTTAAACAGCTATGTCTCATTCCAGGAGCTGGCATTGCAGACTACTTTTCAAACAGAAGAAAAACAAGAGTTAACATTTGGAACACTTCACAAAGTAGTTTCCTTAGAGTCTAGAGGGCATCCAGTTGAACTGTCTACTCAAAATATCTTCAGTTAAAGTGGAATTAGGTAGTGGCAATCTGACAGATTTTTTTCACCTGGGGTTTGTATGTCCCAAGTTGTGCTTGCAGGGTCTCAGGAAAAGATAGTGGTGATTTTGTTGAGTCTAAATCAGAAAAATGGAAAAAAAATAATTGAAAATATTATCTGGAGACCTGTAGCCAGGAAAGAATTCAGGGCCGGGCGCGGTGGTTCATGCCTGTAATCCTAGCACTCTGGGAGGCCGAGGTGGGTGGATCGCACAAAGGTCAGGAGTTCAAAACCAGCCTGAGAAGAGTGAGACCCGTCTCTGCTAAAAATAGAAAGAAATTAATTGGCCAACTAAAAATATATATAGAAAAAAATTAGCCGGGCATGGTGGTGCATTCCTGTAGCCCCAGCTACTCAGGAGGCTGAGGCAGGAGGATCGCTTGAGCCCAGGAGTTTGAGGTTGCTGTGAGCTAAGCTGACGCCACGGCACTCTAGCCCAGGCAACAGAGTGAGACTCTGTCTCAAAAAAAAAGGATAAAAAAAATAAAAGAATTCAGTCCAAATTGTAGACAAATACAAAAGTCAAAAACAGTGGACAAGACTAGAATCTATTAACAGGTGGACTATAGCTTATTTCTTCTGAACCATATTTTTCCTCTATCCAGTTTTCAATTTTTATTAAAGACAAATCATAATAGGACCAATTAATTTACTTGCAAAAATAAACTTCACTCTCACTATACATGGCCTGATTATTTGCATAAAGTGCAGTAAGAATAATTATTGGCCATATAGGCTTTTCTTTTTTTAAAATTGGCTTTACTAGAACTTTTTCATAAGGAATTTCAGGTAGGACATAGTCTCTCAAGTCAAACCAAGGATTTGCCTGTCCCTTTAGATACCTGAATGATTTCCTTTTCTCTTGAGGTCCAAAAGTAACTTGGGGTTCCTGGACCTGTCAGAAAGTGACATTCTTTACTTACCACAGATGTGGAACTGTTATTGATGAGATACCTGGACAGTTTTTCCAAATGGCTTTGTATCGGCCTTATAAAGTCAATCTTAATTCCTTAATGCAGTCTGGGCACCTCTCAAAATATGCCATTTTAGTCAAAGCCTTGGTAAAATAACCAGTGTCTTTCATCGTGTCCTGTTAGGGAAGAAAAGAGATTCTTACTGAACTTATGCAAATAGTATATTGCCATAAATTAAGAATACTCACAGCAGATACCGGGCTTGTGGATTTTTATCCACTCTGCCAGTCTATTTCTCTTCACTATTGCTAGGTCATGGAAACAACCCAAGTGCCCATCAATTCATGAGTGGATTATTAAAATTTGGTATATGTTTACAATGGAATATTACTCAATTTTGAGAAACGACAGTGAGCTAGCACTGCTTATATTATCTTGGATTGAGCTTGAGCCCATTATTCGAAGTGAGGAGACACAAGATCAAAAGAATGGGCTCCACATGTACTCGCCATCAAATTGGTACTAACTGACCAACACTATGGTGCTCAAATGGTGGTGGTGTCCACCAGGGATTTGGGGATTGGGGGGGTAGACCCACATCTGAGGGATGCGGTGAGCATTTTGGAGGGGAGAGGCATGCTTGAAATGTAGTTGGGGATGGGAATTAGGGGTCTCAATAGGGGGAAGGAAATGGTTTAAAACTGATTTGTGTGAATAGCTGTACAACTTGGTAAATTTACTAATAATCATTTAATTGTACACTTAAAATGGATTAATTACATGGCATGTAAATTATACTTCAATAAAGTTGTTTTTTTAAAAAAAGAATACTCACATATAGTTTTCAAATTCTAGAGAAATCAAGGAGAGAGAAAAATAAATGCTTCAAATTTTGCTTACAAATATATACTCTGTTGTAAACTACAAATAGCTCAAATGAAGGAAAAATTTTTCTCAACTTCTGGAAAACAAAGCACAAAAAGAATCAGCAATGTTTCAAACAAAAAGTCATAAAAAATTACATAAGTCCCATGTAGTTAATTTACATTCTGTTTTAGGTTGAGTTAGCAATACACATGGATGCATCAGCTTTTTAATTAAAGTCCTGGAAATTTGTTTGGTTTTAGAAAAATGGCATATAATCTCCAAAGTTATCAGAAACATGTATTCAAGGGAGCTTGTCAGTCCTTTCCATGACTTTCCTTGAAGAAGCAAATTTTGGACCGTAGCCAGTTAAAAAACCACTTTTTGAGAAGAATCAATATAAAATATTAATTTTCTATGGATGACAAAGTCTTAGAATAGCCATGGTAAAAGAGACAATTGACAAAGGAAGATGGTTATTTTGCAGCATATAACAATGTAACATGATAACCATAATTATTACTGATAACATGCACTAAGACATATCAGAACTTTAGGAATCTCATGCAATATTGGAACATATATTTATAATGTGTTAATACGAATATAACTCAAAGAAAGTTAAATGCCATTTCATATTTGACAATGCTTTCTGTACTATTTTAACATACCGAATAAGCCTATATGTCTCTCTTAGACTATCAATGGCCCTAATATTTAAAAAGCTAGTTTGAGGTAAACAGACTGGATTTAGAATTTTGATTTTGGAGATTTTGTCAAATATCAATGGCTTAAAACACTCGCTGTCATAAAATGCTTATTGTCATAAAACAGGATCACAGGTTACTATAAAATTATAGTCATTCATTTAGCTAAACTGGTAATTCAAAGACTTTTAAAAAGCTAAAACCTTACTCTTTGATAGACAGGAGACTCAATTTCCCAAACAATCCTAAGACCTAATACAGACAACCTGAAAGACAAGCTAATAAAGAGGCAAAATAAATCTTTCTTTCTCTCTCCCCCTCCTTTATTTTGCAGTTTATTCAGAAGGTGAACAAAAAAATCTGTTCTTTCTATTAGTATCATATGAAAATCTTGTTCAAAAGAGAAAACCAAATTTTACCTTTGGATTAGTATATCATTAATGGTAAAGCTAATTTTTATAAAATCTTATAAAATTCATATAATTTTAATTAATTTGATCATAAGGTAAATTTTTATAGACATTTTATAACCCCCATCATGTTTCAACTTTTATATCCATTTAGTTTTAATTATCATTCATTTATTTAATTTAAAACAATTTTTAAAACCTGTAAGTTAGACAAAATTAACTTTTTTAACTAAAATGATATTTCCATATTTTCTTATAACCCTTTTTATCAAAAATTTATTTTATTTTTCATATATAATTGTTTCCCTTCTATCTAGTAGTTTTAATTACATATATTAATCATAATGCCAACTTTTAGAAAAACCCAGGAAGTTAAAGTAACTTTGAACTGTTACCAGTCCCCAATTTTTATTAGCACGTCTAAGTATATTCAGTTTTCTGTATCATATAAAAATAAGATGTCAAAATATATAAACTTAAATTCATCCCATCTCTCCCAGAATAGCCAGGAGGTAAAGCTGAGGCAGGAAAGAAGGGGCCATATTAGGTTAAATTATACCTTGTAGCTGCTGGTCCAGGAACTGAGAACATGTCCTGAGGGCTTAGCATGGCCACCTATCCAGACCCCAGAATCCAAAGGCTCAAATCCAAAAATATAAGCTCACAGTCAAGTCCAGCAAGTATTAAAAATATTACAGAAGCAGAAGTTTTATGACTGTTAGGATGTGAGCTAGTGCACGTGGATTTTGAGAACGATTTATCCAGACAAAGATTAGTATAGAAAGAAGTTTATTTACTTTTACCTGGGCAGAAAAAGGGCCAACACAGAAGGGAAGGAAGTAGAGAATGTTGGTAGAGAGAACCAGGTGTTCAGGCTTTTTATTTGGGGAATGTAAAGGTTTATGGCTGTAGCCAAATTAACAGAGCACTGAGAACTGTTGCATTTGCATTTTTTCTCTTCTTAAGGACAGGCTGATGATTGAAGGGGCAGTGGGATGTCAAAGAGTTGGCTCCTTTGCCTTACCCTGGAGATGGGATTATCACTGGGGATGTGACTCTGTGCTTGGGATATGGCTGGGGCCTGAAGCTCATACCCTGCTGTTCACTCAGGAACTCCAAGGCTATAAAAAGTAGATTCTCAAAAGCAATTAAAAAAAAAAAGACTTACATTTCCTTTTCGTCTAATTCAGCTCTTTTCAGATGTTGTGAAAAACATAACTCTGCAGGGTGCCTGTCAGCTGGGGGGAATGAGCATGTGTGAGCATATTCATGATTGATTTTAGCTCTTACTATAGGTTAAATAACTTTTCTGTTATTTCACTAGCAAGGAAGTCTGTCCTTTCAATGACCTTAAAACATCTAAACTTTAATAATAATTTAAAAACTAGTTTTATTTACCAAAGATTACTAAAGTCACCAGAAATAAAGGTCATTTGTAAGTGCTTACTTTTTAAAGCAAATTAATTAGAGCTCTTTTATATATTTTGGTAGTGAAATATCACATACATATGACACAGATAAACATGTAGACACCCAGACACACAGACAGAAACAGATCTTATAGCTGTTATAAAGAATTTCCTTTTGCCAACTTTTAAATATATATACATACATATATATATTTAGACTATTAATCTTTTAATTACGTATTTTATTTCCCTAAGCAATTGTTAGCTAGGCAACAATTTGCATTTTAAAAGATGAAAAAATTGAGGAGTCTTCTTAATTTAAAGGATTCATTTTTGTCCATTAATTTTTAGTGATGTACTTATTTTAAAGTGACTTAATCCAATGACTTCTCAAGATGTACTCCCAAAGATCCCTTCATTCTCCCAGAAATAGGCTAAGATAGCAACAAAAATTGAGATGACAAACGCCCCTTATGAATGAGACCTTTTATGACAGACATTCCCCAGAGTTTGCCATGTTAGGAACAAAAAAATCTCGGGTACCCAGAGATTTTTATGTTGGCCACTGACTGCAACTTAACAATTGCATCCCTTGGTGGAGACCAAGAAAGAATGTTCCAACATGGTCACAAGACAAGCTCTCAGGAACATAAAACAAAATGAGAGGGAATTTTATCTGGTACCCCTCTCTATGACAGAACAACAGAGAAAAACAGCAACAAGAGAAAATACTATTTCTGTGAGGAAAGGCAGTCATATATATACATATATATATGTATATGTGTATATATATATATATATATATCTCAAATTGAGCAAGCAAGTCAAACAGAAGACCATCTAAAACAGGCAAACTAAAAATTCAAGAGTGTTCTTCCAGGCAGACTCCCTATTCTCTGTCCAGTTGGGGAGAAGTCTCTCCAAGACAACACTCTTCTTATAAGGAAAGCCAAAAAAGACCCACAAAGGAGCCACAATACCTCCAAAGAGGCCAACATTCAGGAGAAGGAAGCAGGTGCTGGGCGCATTTCAAATACTCACCAAGGATGATGTCTTCTAGTTTCAAAAACCATTTCTCCACTGTAAACAGGTAGAAGCACCATGGGTCAACAACATCCCATCAGTAGGAATGGTGCCATAGCTTACCCTCAGTCCAAGAGAACTGCACAGCCGCTAGAGCACATCTCTAGGTCTACCCCACCTATGAGAGACTGCTGAACCATAGGCAACTGCCCACAAGGGTGGTCCCAGATGAGCCCCCACTTAGTTACAGCCTTACCTGGTTCATTGCCTGATGCTGAAGAGGAAGTCAATACACAGAGACAGCAGGGGTCACAGCAGAGTAAGATTTTAATATCAAGGGCATCATGCCAGGAGATGGGAAGAAGTTCTCAAATCCATCTCCCTGAGAATTTGGAAGAAAGGGCTTTTAATGATAGTTTAGCTGGCAAAGGCCTAGGCAATTTGGTCTGTTGATTGGCTGGGTTACAGGTGCAACTATGGGGGTATAGAAATTGTCTTCTTGTGCTGAGTCAGTTATTGGATGGGAGTCACAAGACCAGTTCAGTCAGTTTCTTGGTATGGGCCACTGGTCTGGGTGGGTCAGCCAGCCCACTGGAATGCAGGGCCTGGAAGATATCTCAAAGACCAGCCTTAGATTTCACAAGGATGATACTATCTATGGGAGCAATGAAGAAAGTCAAGAATCTTTATGATCCTCAGCTATGTGATTCATGAGTAGCAATTATAGGAAAGCAAACAAGGGACAGGGGGACAATGACTGGCTATATATATTTTATAACTATGCCTATACCTTTGTAGAGTTCAGGCCCCTACCACAATTCCCAACTTGTGGACCTTTATTAATTTTCTAAAGGGTGGTTTCATGATATTGTAGGATTATATTTTCCTACCTTTAAAAATTGTTCAAATGCAAATATGCATGATATTACCAAGATAAGAGCAATATATTGGGGTATTCATGTTCACTTATTGCCACCATTTTCTGTTATTTCTTGATATTCATAGCTACGGCTCTAAACTGCACCAAATGCATCACTCCTGGAAATCATTATTTTATGTATAAATATATACACTCGTGGACAAAATGTTTATTTTGGCCACCTAATATTTTATGGATTGATGTTTCATGATGATTGTATGCTACACTGTGCTTTGGTATGCCAAACTATGCTATGATATATTAGAGGATCCCTTACTGCCTGGAGGCTATTTAGGCACTTTCCCAGGAGTAACAACAAACGTGGTTAGAAATGTAATAATAATTAACACCATTGATAACATGATTAGTGGAACCAGTCATTTTATTTAGGATGCATTTTTATCCTCTCTGTTTTGACAAGTGGCCTGCCAAAACAGACAAATGACTAGAAAGAGCCTGTTCTGGGGAATTTGTAAATAAATGATAAAAATTCAGCAATATTTTGCTAATCTGACTTTTTGGTGATTTACATATTGTTTTTGTTGCTTTAAAAATTGAATAATCTAAAGACTATTATCTTATTAAGGATGGTCCTAAGGGGATTTTTCCTTACAATAAAAAATAGCCTGCCAAATGGACAGTATTTGAACTAATTGGGCTCTTTGCCAGCCAAAAAAAAAATATAGAACATCTGGATGTCTGCAGCTAGTTCAAATTTGCTCCCAGCAGAACAGTCTTCAATTGAGGATTCAGGCTGCATTTATTCAACACCAAAATAAAAAGTAGAAAAATAATCTTCCATACCTTTAGTTTTTTTGCATGTGTGAAAGAAATTATATAGATATTTTGAAAATATTCAGACAATTTTGTCCCTTTTAATCTGTTAGGCATCAGAGACATATATTAGTTTTCATGTAACTACTTGAAGTTTATTATGGGGTTTATTATACTATTCCTTTAAAATACACTTTCATACTACTATAAGTTTCAAGTTTGCTTGATGACAAAGCAGTGTCAGCTAATATATCATTTAAAATGTTTAATGTAAGGATTTGTAATCTTGTGGAGTTTTGATATTCTGTTATTGTAAATTTAGGGTCAATCTAAAGCCACAAAATGTTATATAGCATATACAGTATTTATATTAAAATTATTTACTTTGAATGGTGGAAAGAACTTTGAAAGTCATTGTGTAGCAGAACATTCCAATACTTTAATCTAATTTACAACATTCCTGCAAAGTGATCCTTTGATTTCCAAGTGAATACTTTATTCCACCTAAGGAACTCCAGAGGCAGTAAAGCTTTTCCCTACAGTGGGAAAATCTGACACATGGTAACTTTCATGCAACAGTTCCAATTTCTTTTTTCGAGAGTTTACAGAAGTAATTTTGTATTCCTCTGTTGGTTTCTCTTTTTTGAATTAAATATTTCTAGTTCCTTTAACTGTTCTTCATATAAAATGTTTTCAAATTCTCTCATCAGTTTGACTGCTTTTATGCAAACAAACTCTTAAGTTACGGCTCACAGAACTGAACACTATACTGAGGTGTGGTCTGTGAAAGATTGTCAAGTCTCTTATTTAAAATACTATGGTTGTATTAATATAACCTAAATTTTAATTAGTGTTTTAAAGATGGGCTCATTTTGTATTTATTTTAAACTAAAATATCCAAGTCTTTTTCTTTTCTTTCTTTTTTTTAAAAACTTTTTCCCTCTTTTTAAAAACAAATATGTATTGTTGCTAAGCCATATCTGTCCCACATTGTACTTGTATAGTTGGCTATTTGGATCCAAATGCAGGACCTTACACTGATCCTTATTATAATTTATCTTGCTAGCATTCACCGGTCATTTACCAACTTTTGACAATCCATAGAGATCCTGATTTTATCATCAAAAGCATTTTCTCCCTCACTCAGATTTCTGGGATCTACCAATGTGCTATGCATACCATTCATATTTTTAGAGAATTCTCTATCTAATCTCTGGCCAGAGGCCAGAGAAGAACTTGGTAGTGATCTCATTTTAGGTTCACATTATTACAATTCAGGTTGACATTATTCCATTAAATTTCATTCTTTGTTTTAGTCATTCAAATGGTTATATATTCCCTTAACTGTTCTATCATCTGGGTCACATTTCTCTATCCTGTTAACATCTGGAAAGAATATGACATCTAGAAGCACTATTTTGTTGTATATACCTGGTCTACCAATTATGGATCCTTCTGGAAGAGAAAATTAAAATGAAAGTGAAGATAGTTTTGTTTCTCAAGACCTGTTAAGCCAGCATAAAAGTTTTTCTGAGGCTGGTAGGCCATGGTTCTGAAAGCATCGAAGCAGTGCTTTGCCTATTATTATACTGCTTCATGAAATCAAGTTAACAGTTATTTACTGTGTACTTACATTTAAGTATTGTCCTAGGCAAGCAGGGCCCCAAAATTAAATACATTACCCTTTTCACTGAAATATTACATTGTGCGTTGTTATGGTCAGACTGCCCTATCTCCATGTTGGCTAGTCACCATATAATTCCATGGCAGTAAACATAAAGGGAGCTGACTGGGAAAGAGATTATGAATAATAGATTGTGAACCCATCCTAACTGTTAGAAACAAAAACAAAATCCCAAACTTTAATTTAGTGCTTCTCAAATATTTTAGCCACAAAAGAAGTGAATTTACATCATGGCCTAATATATATACATATATATGTGTGTGTGTGTGTGTGTGTGTGTGTATCTATGTATATATATATGTGTGTGTATACAGGTTGAGTATCCCTTATTTGAAATGATGCTTGGGACCAGAAGTGTTTTGGATTTTAGATATGTTAGAATTTGGAATATTTACACTATACTTATAGGTTCAGCATTTATAATCTAAAAATATGAAATTCAAAGTGCTGCAATGAGCATTTCCTTTCAGTGTCATGTCTGTATTCAAGAAGTCTCAGATTTTTGAACATTTTGGATTGCAGATTTTTGGATTTGGGATGCTCAACCTGTATGCGTATGTATATGTGTGGGTGTATAATGCCAAAACCAAAAACAAATATTTCACAATAACATATTTATCCTCATTGCTGAATTCTCTAAACCTGTTTATTCTATTTTATTTAAAAAATTTAGGGGTGGGTGGAGTAAGATGGCCAAACAGAAATCATCAGTGATGGTCCCTCCACACAAACACCAAATTTAACAACTATCCATGCTAGCAAGCATCTCCAGAAGAACCAAAAATCCGGAGAGCAATCACAAAGCCTGGTTTTGACATTTTATCAAGGAAAGAGTCACTGGAGAGAGCAGAAAAGACAATCTTGCATTGCCTACCCACACCTCTCTCATTACCCAGCAGTGCCGCACTAGCGTGCTGAGTGGACAGAGAATATGTGCCCAGGGGAGGGAGAGTGAAGTGACTGTACAACTTTGCATAGAAACTCAGGGCCGCCTTCTCACAGGAAAACACAGCACAGGGCAGAATTCTACTGGTGTCCATGGAGGGAGCATTTAGACCAGCCCCACCAGAGGGAAATCCTCCTTCCTGAAACTGGAGTTCTGGTTAGTCCTACCACTAGTTGACAGCCTGGGCCTGTACTAAATTCATAAGGCAGTCAGGTCACAAAGGCTGTAGTCTTTAGGCAATTGCTGTAGCTGTGCTGGCTCAGAGTCAGTGGGCTTGGAGTGCATGTGACTCAGTTAAATGCCAGCAGCAGTGGCCAAACCAGTGCCTGTGTCACTCCTCCCCAACTCCAGGCAATACAGCTCAGGCAAAGTCTTCTTTTACTTGGGGAAAGGAAAGGAAAAATTTCAGAGGACTTTGTTTTGCAACATTGGAAAAAGCCTGGCCACAGTAAAATAAAGTACCAAGCAGATTCTTGAAGCCTCTGAGTCTAGGCCTTAGCTCATGGACAACATTTCTGGACCCCTCCTGGGCCAGAAGGAAACATGCTACCCTGAAGAGAAGGAGGCCCAGTCCTGGCAGAATTCACCACCTGCTGATGAAAGGGCCTTTGGGCTTTGCATAAACATCAGAGGTAGCCAGGCAGCAGTCACCATGGGCTTTGGTGAGACTGTACTAGCTTCAGGTGTGACCTGGTGCTGGTGGCCACGAGGGAGTGCCCATGTCATTCCTCTCCCAACACTAGCAGCCCAGCACGGAGAGTGAGGGGAGAGAGTGAGAGACTTTGATAATCCAAGGAATTCTCCCACATCTTACCCAAGTCTACTAACGCAGTAACACCAGAAGTCTGCAAAAGTCACAGCATTAGTTGGGTTGAGGCTCTCCCACTGCTGTTATGGCTGCAGTGACCAAAAACTTAGATCACAACCTCAATTCTCTTTGCATATCTGGAAAGCCTTCTCAAGAAGGATGAGTTCAGCTGGGCACGGTGGCTCACGCCTATAATCCTAGCACTCTGGGAGGCTGAGGCGGGTGGATAGCTCAAGGTCAGGAGTTCAAGACCAGCCTGAGCAAGAGTGAGACTCCGTCTCTACTATAAATAGAAAGAAATTAATTGGACAACTAAAAATATATGTAAAAAATTAGCCGGGCATGGTGGTGCACGCCTGTAGTCCCAGCTACTCGGGAGGCTGAGGCAGAAGGATTGCTTGAGCCCAGGAGTTTGAGGTTGCTGTGAGCTAGGCTGATGGCACGGCACTCTACAGCCCAGGCAACAGAGTGAGACTCTGTCTCAAAAAAAAAAAAAAAAAGGATGAGTTCAAACAAGATTAAAATAAATACCTAACTCTTCAATGCTCAGACATTAGTGAACATCCACAGGCATCAAGAACATCCCGGAAGACATGACCTCATCAAATAAACTAAATAAGGTACCAGTGACCAATTCCAGAGTGATGGAGTTATGTGACCTTTTAGATAAAGAATTCGAAATAGTTGTCCTGAAGAAGTTCAATTAACTTCAAGATAACACAAAGAAGAAATTCAAAATCCTATCAGAGAAATTTAACAAAGATATTGAAATAATAAAAAATAATCAAACAGAAATTCTGGAGCTAAAGAATTCAATTGACAAACTGAGAAATGCATCAAATGCATCTCTCAACAGCAGAATTGACCAAGCAGAAGAAAGAATTAGTGAGCTTGCATACAAGCTACTTGAAAATATGCAGTCAGAAGAGAAAAATAAACAAATAAGGAATAATGAAGCATGCTTAGAAGACCTAGAAAAGAGCCCCAGCATGGCAAATCTAAGAGTGATTGACCACAAAGCGTAGGTAGAGAGAGAGATTGGGGTAGAAAGTTTGGTAAAGAAATAATAACAGGCCGGGCGCGGTGGCTCACGCCTGTAATCCTAGCACTCTGGGAGGCCGAGGCGGGTGGATCGCTCAAGCTCAGGAGTTTGAAACCAACCTGAGCAAGAGCGAGACCTCGTCTCTACTATAAATAGAAAGAAATTAATTGGACAACTAAAAATATATAGAAAAAAAAATTAGCCGGGCATGGTGGCGCATGCCTGTAGTCCCAGCTACTCGGGAGGCTGAGGCAGTAGGATCGCTTGAGCCCAGGAGTTTGAAGTTGCTGTGAGCTAGC
>CAUYRT010071396.1:0-13987 GCA_963574885.1 Lepilemur ruficaudatus
AAATAGAAATTAGCTGGACACCTAAAAATATATAGAAAAAATTAGCCGGGCATGGTGGCACATGCCTGTAGTCCCAGCTACTTGGGAGGCTGAGGCAGGAGGATAGCTTGAGCCCAGGAGTTTGAGGTTGCTGTGAGCTAGAATGACACTACAGCACTCTAGCCTGGGTGACAGAGTGAGACTCTATCTCAAAAAAAAAAAAAATCATGTTCAATGGTAAAACACTAAAAGCTTTTCCTCTAAGAGTAGGAACAAAGCAAGGATGCTCACTTTTGCCACTTGAATTTAACATAGTACTGGAAGTTCTAGCTGGAGCAACTAGGCAAGAAAAAGAAGAAGAAAAAACATCCAAACTTGCAAAAGGGAGAAGTAGAATTATCCCTGGTCACAGATATGATTGTATACATAGAAAACCCTACAGAGTCTACCCAAAAGTAAAACCCAAAGGAAACTACCTCTAATAACTAATAACTGAATTTCAGCTAAGTAGCAGGATACAAAGTCAACACACAAAATTTAGTTGCATTTCTGTACACTAACAATGAATAATCTGAAAATGAAATTATGAAAATTTCATTTATAATAGCATCAAAAAGAATAAAATATTTACAAACTAACTTAATGAAAGAAGTGAAGTATTTGTACAATGAAAACTATAAATCATTGCTAAAGAAATTAAAGAAGACATAGGCAAATGGAAAATATCCTATGCTCATAGAAAACTCAAAAGTGTTAAAATGTCAATACTATCCAAAGTGATCTTCAGATTTGATGCAATCTTTACCAAAATCCCAATAATGTTTTTGCAGAAATACAAAAATTCATTCTAAAATTCAAATAGAATCTCAAGGTACCCTAAATAACAAAAATAATCCTGAAAAAGAAGAACAAAACTGGAGGACTCACACTTTCTGACTTTAAAACTTACTGCAAAGATATAGTAATAAAAACAGTGTAGTAGTGGCATAAATACAACAAGCATATAGACCAATGGAATAGAATAGAGACCCCAGAAATAAACTCTTGTATATATGATCAAATGATTTCTGACAAGGGTGCCAAGTCCACTCAATAGGGAAAGGATATTCTTTTCAACAGATAGTGCTGAGAAAATTGGATATCCACAGGCGAAAGAATGAAGTTGGACCCTTACCTAACACCATATACAAATACTAAATCAATGTAAATCAAAGACATAAATGTAAGACCTAAAACAATAAAACACTTAGAAGGAAACATAGGGCAAAAGCATCACAACAATAGATTTGGTGAGAATTTCTTGGATATTACAACAAAGGCACAGGAAACAAAAATAGATAAAATGGCCTTCATGAAAATTTTAAAATTTTGTGCATCAAGAAATGCTATCAACAGAGTAAAAGGGCAACCCACAGAATGGGAGAAAATATTCGCAAATTATACACTGAAAAGGGTTTAATGTCCAGAATAGAGAACTGCTAAAACTCAACACCAAGAAAACAAAAAACCTGATTCAAAAATGAGCAAAAGATTTGAATAGACATTTCTCTAAAGAAGATATACAAATGGCCAATAAGCACATGAAAAGATGCTCAACATCTCTAATCATTAGGGAAATGCGAATCAAAACTACAATGAGATAGCACCTCACACTCATTAGGATGGCTACTACCAAAAAAAAATAAAACGGAAAATAACAAGTGTTGGAGAGGGTGTGGAGAGATTGAAAACCTGTGCACCGTTGGTAGGAAGGTACAGCTGCTATGGAAAACAGTATGGCAGTTCCTCAAAAAGGTAAAAGTAGAATTATCACATGATCTAGAAATTCCATTTCTGTACCTAAAAGAATTGAAAGCAGGTCTCAAAGGATATTTATAGACTCGTGTTCATAGCGGCACTATTAACAATAACTAAACCATGGAAGCAAGCCAAGTGTCCATCAACAGATGAATGGATAAGAAAAATGGGGTATATCCAAACAATGAAATATTATTCAGCCTTAAAAAGGAAGGCAATTCTGACACACGGATAAACCTTGAGGGCATTAAATTAAGTGCAATAAACCAGTCACTAAAGGAAAAATGCTGTATGATTCCACTTAGCTGAGGTATTTAGAGTAGTCAAAATCATAGAGACAGACAGTAGAATGGTGGTTGCTAGGGGCTGGGGAAGGGGGAATGGGAGTTATTATTTAACGGGTACAGAGTTTCAGTTTTACAACATGAAAACCGTTAATGGAGCTGAATGGTAGTGATGGTTGCACATTATAAATGCACTTACTAACACTGAACTGTATACTTAAAAATGGTTAAGATGATAAATTTTTTGTTATGTGTATTTTACCACAATAAAAAAATTGGGGGGGGAATCTTATAACCATTTGAAAGGATAAAGGTGTTCACAGGGGTGAAGTTTAATAGCTACTAACTTCCACATAAAATACTAGCCCCAGAAGATAGAGAAAATTATAACAGTAGCGTCTGCCCAGATTTCAACCAGTGAGGTTTCCTAACTTATTATCGTCAACTAGATGGGGATCCCTGATTTATCAGTACAAAATCTATTGTCCTAAATGCAATAACATTGTAAGCACCGTTAAGCCTTGGGATATTGATGATTTGAACATTTAGACAAATAAAAAGTCTTAAAATATTGAAAAATTAAAAGATTTATTTAAGAAATCAGCAACATTTATGAATATAGAATTATATTTTTCCTAAAGATGTAACTCCAGTCCCAAAACAAATCTTCAAATCTAAAACAGCTATAATAATATTGCAACCAATAATTTTATGTTATCATAAAATCAGAAGAGAAGTAACTAGTTTTTAGCATAATAAGAAAATGTTGGTAATAAAGCATTATTAGGAAATATGGAGCAACATTCTGTTGCTGTGGGCTGTGGTTTTAGATTGATGGTTTGATAAAAATTCATGTGTCCCTTTCTATTTATTTTAAAAAGAGATAAAAACCTACCACAGTAAAATGCCTCTAGGTCTGTGCATAGTGCCTTAGAAATAAAAATTTATTATCTAAGGATGTCTATAGCCTCAGCCCATCCAAAGAGCTCCTCCTACTGTTTTTTTACAATATAAAATGATTCTGAAGAGGGGAAATTTAACTGAAGAGCCAGAGCATGACAAAATCAAGGAGTAGGAATGAAAAGAGTCAAAGCCCAGAGTTAGATCTGAATTTCTGATTTCTTAAACAGGAGGAGCCAAAGGTCAAACCCAGACTTGGACAAAGCTTCCAGGTTCATCATTCTCAGGGCCTTCCCTCCCTTAAGCTGCTTTGTCCAGGAATTGTGCTCACTTGCAGCTTTTCAGGGGCTTTCCAGCAGTACTGTCTTAAAGAGATGCAGCTCTAAGAAGAAAATATCAGGCGTATGATAGAGCGGTGGGAGAGAATTTTTGAACAAGGTACCTCTTCCTATTATCCCCAAATACTCCCTCAAGGGCAGTCTCTTTACTCCACACACAAATCATCCTGAACAGGAAATGAAAGGTATAATTCAGGCATAAAACAATTATTTTTTTTAAAAAGTCATTAGTAATAAGCTTCTAATTTAACTTAGAATTGATTTCTAATTAATTCAAATTGCTTAATTAATCTCTGACATTTTTGGTGGATGGGTAGTAGATTTTGATTTTCAATCTATAAGCATAAGGGACACACATCTGAACCACAAAAAGTAAACAGTAAATGCATTAAATAACAAAGTTTAGAAAGAAGGCTACACGCCAAACTTAACACATGGGAGATGAGGAACTAGGGAAGAGAGTATGAATGGGGACTTTTTACTTGATACAATTCTATATTATTTGAATTTTTATAATAAGCATGTTTTTATTTATAACTTCTGAGGTTTCTGTGACTACATTGTCAGTTCTTTGAAGACAAAGATTGAGTCTCATCCTCTTTTTTGTCCTAGTAAGGGTTCTCACTTTTCTCAAGGTCACCCAGAACCTTTAAGAGACAAATCTGATGACTATCTCTCTGTTCTTACTTTACCTCTTGGCAGCAGTAGACACTGCCTCCCTAAAACACTTTTTTCTTTTGGTTTCCCCAGCCACACCTCTCCACCATCTGCCTACCGCACTGGCTGTTCCTTCCCCATCTCTTTGGCTGCCTCCTCCCCCTCTTCCCAACCTCACATTGTTGGGACCTGGGGACACAGTTCTGAGCCACCTTCTCTTGGATCTATGCTCTCAGGATCAGCTGGTCCCTTCCTTGGTCTTCAAATACCCTCTATATGCAAATGATATCCAAGTTTGTATCTTGAGCTCTAACTTATCTGGTATCAGTGTTTTGATGTCCAATAGGCATGCAAAACTAACCACATTCAAATCAAACCCTTAATTTTCATCCCTAAACCTCTTCTTTCCCATCTCAAGAGATTATTCAGGACAAAAACCTCTTTCCCTCAATCCCCACATCTAATCCACCAATATATGCTACTGTTTCTCTCTCCAAAATATGTTTTGGAATCAACCGCTTCTCTCCATTTCTATTATTTCCACTTTAGTCTAAAGCCCCTGTGCTTACCTGCCTTATCCTAACAGCCCAGGTGCTCTTTGGCTCCTGCCCCACAGTTGTTCTCTTCACAGTAGCTGGAATGATTTTTCACAGTCTTCAATAGTTCCTGATTACACTTAGAATAAAATCTAAACTCTCCGTTAGGACCTTACAAGATCCCTCATGACCCAATCCCTGCCCGCCTTTCCTTCCTCATCTCCATTCTCCCTCCTTTGCTCCCTGGGCTCCAGCTACAAGAGCTCCCTCCTGTACCCTGAACTGCCAAGTTTGCTCCTGCCTCAGGGCCTTTGCACTTGTCTCCAACGCTTGGGATGCTCTTCTCCTTTTCCCTCTCTAGCTGATTCAGTTGCCTTAAACAACACCCCTCAGAGGTGCCTTTTCTCACTCCATAGCTGTCACTCTCAGCCACATTACCCTATTTAATTTTCTTCATAGGCTCTTTGCTAACTTGTTTATGGTCTTCATTCCCACTGGAAAGCAAGCTCTAAGAGAGCTGGGACTTCATCTGTCACGTTCACCAGTGTCCCAGTGGCTAGAACAGTGCCTGGCACATAATAGGCATTCAATAAATATTTGCTGAAGAAATAAAATGTGAGTACTGAAGAAAGGTTTTTGGTTAACTCACTCCAGTAATGATTTTATTTTACAACTGGAGTAAAAGGTGATTTTTTTAAAAAAAGAAAAAAGTGATTTCTGTTATAAACAAGTGATTACAGAGTCCCGGGTTGCCAAAGTTGCCCCAAAAAGTTTATGGTGGACCTGTGACTTGTTTGTAGTGCTGGAAGAGATTACAACAAATAACTCCTGGTCTCAACCCCTTTTGTTTGGTATTCCCAATATCTTAATGCAGGAAACAGTTTAAATGATGAATTCGCCTGTTTCTTCCAGGACCCCACCGAGTGGTTATTTGAAAGGAAGAGACACCAAAGCAGAAAGCCTGCTAATAGCGCCCATTTGGACCAAGATACGAATTAACGCATTTATATTGTCAGATGCGTGTCATGTTCCCCAAGGGAACTATCCAAAAGCGATGTCATGAGCCACTTCCAGTTTCATATGAAAAATTCCCACCTAGACATTCTCTGCAATTTCTAGTGAGTCTATAGTTCCATTGCAAGCACATTTTCAGAAATGTCCATTATTTTTAGATATTAAAGCAAATCTCATAAGGAGGATTAAGGATTAGGTGTTATCAATGTAAAGAGAAGATAATCATTCTTAATCATGACTTCATTATGTGAAAAAATGACTTTCTTTCATTGGATTTTGGTTTAAACCGTTATACTGAAATTGGCTTCTGAAAAGTTGTCTCGGGTAACTTATTTCTAGTCATGATGTGGAAAAACAACACAATTTGCCATCAGTATCCTATTATTTCTATACTGTTCAGTTATTTGTGACCTGAATAAGTAACGCCTGATGGTTTAATAGGACGAGAATGCTGCTAAGATGTGTAGAAGCAAAGATAAAGCCTCTCGTCTATTCTCTGCAAGAAGATGAGCTTGATGAGATCAGATGCAAGTTGTGATCCTTCCAAAAGCGTGACTGGACGCCCAGAGCCTTGCCATGCAGAGCGCTACTCCAAAGGGACACACAGGATGGAGTAATAGGGCTGGCTTAAATAAGGTGATTCAGGCAGGAAAATCTTTTTTGTTACAGGCATCCGAATACCTCAGGAAAGCATATTTCAAGATTGAATTATCTGGATTATTGTTCATCATCTTCACGTTTCCCTTTGCATCTCTAATCACAGCCGAGTATTTCAGAATTTCCAACTCCTCTATTAACGGTACAACTACAAAATAATTTCATTTTCCCAGTTGGTAATATGCTAGGTTTCTTGTAAGGCGTTAAAAGATTCTCAGAAAAAAGGTGCCAGAAGAGTGTGAAATATCATCACATATCTGAAGAAGAAAGACTGGAGATCTCTGGCTTAGTACTAACTTCCCAGCTATGAAAGTTACTGAAAAACACCTGATATTTTTTATTCTATAAACTCCCAATCCTCTGCCCAATCCCCTGATAAAGATACCACATCCTTCACTTGCTTTTGTTCATCTAACAAATGACATGAAGATGTGATGTGCTGATGAGATGAAAGTGTGCGTGTGTGCGCACGTGTACATGTGTGTACCTTTGTTTGTGAAAGGGAGGACATCTGTTTTCCCAGGGTATGTCAGAGATGTATGATTCTTAATGACTTCTATCTAGGGTTTACTTGTATTTGAATGTTTAAATTTTTCATCTTCTGAACATCTAAGCCATCCTAAATTAATGGAAGAAAATGATCATTGTTCATTAGGGAAAGAAAACAGAATGCCACATTAAGAAATCATTGAAAACCCTATTATTTATTACCACCATCCTCCTCTAAAAATCGGAGAAATGAGATCACTGGAGTTGAAGTTATATTCCCACTCAAACCAAAGGCATTTTGCCTCCTCATCTAAACTTTACACGTCTCTCTTTATAAAACGGGGTCTGTCGTATCTCTGAATCCTAACCTACAGATCAAAGGTGCTGAATGCATGTTTTCCTCTGATGATGATAATAATGAACTAACTCCTCTTAATTCCTACCAGGAAATATATTCCATATATTTAATCATTAGACCCATGTTTCTCAAAACACGTTTCACAAAAGGAGTACGTGCTTTGCAATTTTAATGGTTGTTCTATTGAAAGTGGAGGGAGAAGTGTACTTTAGTCAAATAAGATTGAGAAACCTAGGTTGTATAAAGTTAAACAGGTTTCATTGCCACAGACTTTCTTGAGAAACTTTAAAACATTTTTATGCATTACAAAACTCTAGGAGAGGGTTCAAGTTTGCAACATTTCCCAAAATCGTTTGATAAGGAAAACTTATGAAAACTTAAAGTGTACCAGTGTCTTTCAAAACAAAGTTTAAGAAATGCAATATTAGATGAATATTAAATGAGTACCCACTGTATGCAAGAATAGTGTTCATTGAAACAGCCTTTCTCTCAGCCTCAGGGGGTTTTTTTTTAATCTGTAAACAGATGATAATAGCACTTACCTCACAGGGCTGTCATGAGATTGAAATGAAATCAAATGTATGAAATGCCTAGGATAGCACAAAGCGGGCCAAAATGAAAACTCTTTCTCTGTCCATAAAAACAGCCCTTATGGAAAAGGAAATTGTCCTGAATTTCACTGGACTTGTATACACCTTTGTATAGGTTCGCATGTCTTGGGACAGAATTGTGGCATGTGCCATCTCTTTGTCTGATTTCAGAGCGAGCTCAGCCCAGCCATGACCATTTCCCACCCCAAGTGGGATTTTACTTCCTTAACTTGATAAGCCTCCACTCACCGCTGCCTTTCTTAATTAGACCTATGATTAACTCACACACAGTCAACACACTTGCAAAGGTCCAAGCATTCGGGCATAAACCAGAAGCGCAGTGCTTCCAACTGCCAAAACGGGCTCAAGTACTTTCTTAGCCACGGATCTTAAGCAAAAAATATATATCACTTAGAGCAATGCAAGTGCTGAACAGTACACAAGAAATGCTTTTAGTTTCTAATCTGTTTTAACAACACTGCATGGCAAAGTTGATTAAAATAAATATTTAAATAAAATCTAAGTTGAACAAAGCGTTGCAAAAATGTTTGGCATTGTGAGACTCAATACTCATCAGTGATGCATGAGAGCCCTCTGCTGCTGGCTATGTTTTCCAACAGCTCAGATTTTCAGTGCTGCTTTTTCTTTCTTTTTCATTTCTTTTAAGCACATTGCGGTGTGTTGCTTTGGTTCTGTTTTTTAAATATAAATTAACAAAATTAGTAGTAGAATGGCCGTCAAAATGCATGGAATTGTTTTAAATTATTTCCTGTTGTGTTCCACTACCCACTTAAAGAGTTTTCGTGATCAAAAACACTTAGATTTTGTATTGAGCTGTAATCATAGGATGCAGTATGTTATTGTCCTTTGAATTGTAAAATGTCCCATAAAAGGCAATTAATGTAGGTATCCTGCTAGCATATCATATAGGTTCCAATTTTTGTTGATTACAGATATGATTTACTCCTCATTTTACATTGCCTGTTTCTTAGAGTTCTAGATTTAGCAAATAAAAATATGTCCTCATACTTGTACTAAATACTTATACTAAAAAATACTAAATGATTAAGTAAAAAAGTATTTATTATTTATATTAAATTCAAATTTAACTGGATTTCCTCTATTTTATCTGGTGAAATTATCTTCATGTGTGCTCTGAACTTCATAATTGAAATTCTTTTCTCTTATGATATTCAGAGTGTTATCCTACCATAATAATGAATAAAAGCAAAACATCTCTTTCTCTGTTTCCTATTTCTTCCCTCACATTTTGTGAGACACTGAATAGATTTTAACATATCCAAGCTTAAAACAAAAGACTGAATTAGCAATGTTAGCTAGGCATGAGATTAAAAACACTTGTTCTTAAAAGAAAAGTTATTTAATTAGTAGATGAATCAAATGAGAAAAATCCTGAATTCCTCAACTTCCTTTACACAGCAACAATGATACTATACAAAAACCATGTAAAAGGTTTGGTTTGCTTTGCTTTGGTTTGAAGAATGGCAAATTGGAAAGTAAGGATAGCCAGATGCAATATTATCCTAAGGCCATGAGCCTCAAGCCTGTGCAGTGAGTCACCTGTCCAAGTTTCAAAACTCAAGGATGCCCAGGCCGTACCTGCAGAATCCCTGAAGTTGGAACACTGAGGAATCTTGTGCTTAAAAGTGAGGCAATTTAAATATGTAGCCAAGGTGGCAAACCACTGCCCTAAGGCCATCAAGTCCCTCTGCGGAGTGTTTCTTGATCTTGACGTACGCGTGAACCAACACAGATTGATTCGGTAGAATCTGGGCATTTCTAAGTGGCTACTAGTTGATGCCATTGCCGCTGGGCCAACGACCACGCTTTGAGAAGCAAGATATTAGGATAGACCAAAAAAGAAAGCATAATTTGTTTCCATATGGGATTACGTAATGTCTGAATTGTGTGAATTGAAAATGCGCATTATTTCCAACAGTACTGCCAGAGTGTAATGATAACTGCCATGGAAATGTAAGAAAAACGGATCTTAATGGTCCTGCAGTGGGTGTAGTGTGCTATCCTCAGTGACTTCACTGTTTTCTGGCACAGCATCTCTCACTGGCAAAAAGCAGTCATCAGGGAACATTTGCTCCCTGACTACTTTTTCAGAAATAGTATGAGAATTTACATTTGGTCATTTTATATGCAGCATCTCATGTATGGAGTAATTTAAAGCACACGCGTTTAGATCACATTAGAATTTAGCTCATAGTTCATTTCCATCAGACCTTTTCGTAACCATTTTGGTCTGTTGGAACTTAAAGTAGCAATATGCAGATTGTGCAACCATGTGTAGCTGATCAAATCAACCCTTGAAAGTGCAATTGGTAAATGTCCTCAAGTGCTTTTGAAAAATTAATCGAGACAGGTTTGGTGAACCTTTGCCGAGAGTGTCTTTAGGGCAAACGACTTGATGCCCAATATATTGTCATCAAGGAAATTCCAGCTGCAAATCCCAAGGTGACCCATTTACCTTGCCTGCGTGGAGAATAATGACTTTTTAAGCACCGCAAATAATTCTGCTGGTTTAAAATCAATTTGGTTAATACAATTAAATGGAACTATTTGATCTTTCAGGTTCAAAAGCCATCCATTTGACTGATACATTAGCATTTTAATATGGAAACAGCCACCACAATCTTCCGATGTCTTCTAAAATGTTTTATAGGGATGTGTTGTAGAAAGCAGTGCACAGTGTTGTCTTTAAAATTTTTCCAGAATTAGTGATGAGAAGTGGTACTCAAGTATTCTGCCTTAAGCACTCGTATTTTATTCACCTCAAAGCTAATGCTTTTATGAGGTATTTTGCTTATATTCACCTGAGAAGGTAGAGGAGCTACACAGGGTGCATCAAGTTCCACGGACTAACCAAGCTCCCTCCACCCCCGCCTTCAAAGTCACAAGACATACTTGGGGCACACAGGTACGGTCAGTGTCAAAGACCTATTTTCAGTTCTCATTTTAATGAATCAGTTAATAGTATTTAATGCTAGCAACCATCCCCTCTCTCCTAGGAACGCTCTTCCCTGTTTTTCTTACAGGACACCATTCCTCCTTTGGGCCTTTTTGACCACACTTTTTCCATCTCTTCCTTCTCTGACGAAACCTTAAATGCAGGTATTCCCCAGTTTCTAATCTTTGGTCTTCCTCTCTTCCCAATCCACTCATTTTCTCTTCATTCTTATGGCTTCAGCTATCACCCCTAAAGTGAAAACTCCATCTACAACTCAAGGCCTGGCCTCTCCTCCGAGCCCTAGACCCACACTGTTCCAATATGGTAGCTACCAGCCACATGTGGCTAATAAAATTAAATTAATTAGAATTAAATAAAATTGAAACTCCATTCCTCAGTCACACTAGCCACCTTTCAATATTCAATAACCACATATGGTTAGTGTATTCCATGTTGGATAGTTCAGATAAATAACATTTTTCCCATCACAAAAAGTTCTATTGGGCCAGGTGCGGTGGCTCACACCTGCAATCCCAGTACTTTCAGAGGCTGAGGTGGGAGGATCACCATTTGAGGCTAGGAGTTCAAGACCAGCCAGGGCAACATATTGAGACCCCATCTCTACAGAAAATAAAAAAAATTAGCCGGGCATGCGGGCACATGCCTATAGTCCCAGCTACTTGGGAGGCTGAGGCAGGAGGATTGTTTGAACCCAGGAGTTCAAGGTTGCAAGAGCCCCAGGAGTTGTGATCATGCCACTGTACTCTAGCATGGGCTACAGCTCAAGACCCTATTTGTATTAAAAAAAGAAGAAAGAAAGAAAGAAAGAAGAAGAAAGACAGAAGAAGGAAGGAAGGAAGGTGGGAGGAAGGAAGGAAGGAAGGAAAGAAAAGAAAAGAAAGAGAGAGGAAGGAAGGAAGGAAGGGAAGAAGGGAAGGGAAGGGAGAGGAGGGGAGGGAAGAGGAAGGGGAAGGGGGAAAGGAAAAAAATTACTTGGGCATGGTGACACACATTGGTAGTCCAGCTACTTAGGAGGCTGAGGCAGGAGGATGGCTTGGGCCCAGGAGTTTGAGATTACAATCAGCTATGATTACACCACTGTACTCCAGCCTGGGCAACATAGCAAGAGCTCACCTCTAAAAAAAAAATTAAATTAAATTTTTAAAAATTCTATTGGAAGGGCTACCTAGATAACAATAGCCAATACTATACAGATGCTCTTCAACTTACTATAGGGTTACATCTGGATAAACCCATCAACAGTTGAAATATTAAGTCAAAAATATATTTAATATACCTACATCTACCAAACATCATATCTTAGCCTGGCCTACGCTAAACGTGCTCAGAACACTTACATTAGCCTACATTTGGGCAAAATCATCTGGCAACACAGTACACCGTAAAGTGTCAGTTGTTTACCCCCATGATCCTGTGGCTACCTGGGATCAGGGGGCTGGCCACCACTTTCCAGCATGCCAAGAGCATATCCTACCACTTTCTACTGAATGCATATCATTTTCATACCTTTCTAAAGTCAATAAATCCTAACTTGAACCATCATGCAGGGACCATCTGTATAGCATCTACAATTTACTATTACCAGGCACGGTTTTATACATGTACGTACACACATGTGTGTGTACATATGGTCTATGTTCTCTGTATGTTGTTCTTTCTCTATGTTCTCTCTATATACAGTCATGTACCAAATAATGACTTCAGTCAGCAACAGACCACATATACAATAGTGGTCCCATAAGATTATAATGGTGCTGAAAAATCCTGTCGCCTAGTGACATTGTGGCCTCCTAACATTGTAGCACACCGTATTACCTATGTGTTGGTGGTGATGCTGGTGCAAACAAACCTACTGCACTGCCAGCCATATAAAAGTATAGCACATATGATTACATACAGTACATGGTACTTGATAATGACAAAATGACTATGTCACTGGTTTATGTATTTACTATACTACATACCTTTTATCATTATTTTAGAATGTACTCCTTCTACTTACAAAGAAAAGTTAACTGTAAAACAGCCTCAGGCAGGTCCTTCAGGAGGTATGCAAAAGAAAGCACTGTTATCATAGGAGATGACAGTTCAGTGTGTTATTGCCCATGGAGACCTTCCAGTGGGGCAAGATGTGGAGGCGGAAGACAGTGATACTGATGATCCTGACCCTGTGTAAGCCTAGGCTAATGTGTGTGTTTGTGTCTTAGTTTTTAAAAAAGTTTTAAAAATAAAGTACATACAAATTCTAAACATTTTTTTAAAAGCTTATAGAATCAGGATATAAAGAAAAAATATTTTTGCATAGCTATACAATGTTGTGTTTTAAGCTAAGTGTTATTATAAAAGAGTCAAAAAGTTTTTAAAACTTAAGTTTATAAAGTTAAAAAGTTACAGTAAGCTAAGGTTAATTTATTATTGAAGAAAGAAAAATTTTTATAAATTCAGTGTCACCTAAGTGCACAGTGTTTATAAAGTCTACAGTAGCGTGCAGCAGTGCCCTAGGCCCGCCCTCACATGCACTCACCACTCACTCACTGGCTCACCTTTCCAGTCCTGCAAGCTCCATTCGTGGTAAGTGCCCTATACAGGTGTACCATTTTTTATCTTCTATACCATATTTTCCCTGTACCTTTTCTCTGTTTACCTATGTTTGGGTACACAAATACTTATCATGGTGTTACAATTGCCAACACTATTCAATACAGTAACTATACAGATTTATAACCTCGGAGCAATAGGCCGTATCATATAGCCTAGATGTGCAGTAAGCTCTACCATCTAAGTTCATGTAAGTATGTTCTGTGATGTTCACACAATGACAAAATCATCTAGCCATACATTTTTCAAGACTTATTCCCATCATTAAATGACACATGACTGCCTGTATGTTTTCTCTGTGTGTATATATACATTCCATATATCTATATGCCCTCTATATATATGTTCTCTATAAATACATATGCTTTCTCTATGTACATGTCCTGTCTGTATGTATGTTCCCTCTCTATGTATGTGTTCTCTATATATAGGTTCTCTCTATATATGTTCTTGATATATATGTTCTCTATATGTATGTTTTCCCTATATATGTTCTCTCGATATATATACTGTATATATGCTCTTTCTACATATATATGTGCTCTTGATATCTATATGTGCTCTGTGTGTGCATGAGCTGTGTGTGTGTATACTAAGTATGTCTTTACATGCTATATATGTATATGCACATTATATGTATGTGTATATACACAAACATACACCTATATATACTCGTTTAATTCTCACAACAAATTTCTTTTTTTTTTTTTGTTTTGGAGTGTTTCTCTGTCACTGCGCGAGAGTGGCCTGGGATGCCTTGCTGACAAAAACCGCAATCACCGGGGGGGCAGC
>CAUYRT010071397.1:0-12038 GCA_963574885.1 Lepilemur ruficaudatus
TTTCTATTTTTAGTAGAGATGGGGTCTCGCTCTTGCTCAGGCTGGTTTCGAACTCCTGACCTTGAGCGATCCGCCCGCCTCAGCCTCCCAGAGTGCTAGGATTACAGGCGTGAGCCACCGCGCCCGGCCAAGGGGTCAGCATTTTTAATTTCAGTGCACAGATGGAGAAATCCGGCTCAGGGAGGTTAGGCCAATTGTGCAAAGTCAGTTTGTAGAGGTGGAGGCTGATTCTGCCTTACTTTGCAGCCTGCATGTTGCTAATCACTCTTCTATCCATATTGTCTATCATATGTGTTAGATTTAAAAAAAAAAAGTAAGTGAAAATAGACACTCAGATCTCGTGTGGGGGTAGAGGGCACAAAATGTTTCTGCTCCTCAGAGTGGCTGGGATCCTAGGACAGGGGACAGCTCTCCTGCAGAAAAGTCCCTGTTGGCAAGAAAGCTGCTGGGACCCCTGACTGCACCTGCCTAGCAATCCTGCTCGCCCCGGTATATTTCAGCCAGAATTTCATCAGGAACAGATTTTAAGTAGGCATTTGCTTTGCCTTGGGGGAGAACTTGTCTTTGTGCCCAAACAGCAGCAGGAAACTTGGAAAACTGAAGTTCAGCGTGCTCCAAGCTTCGGGTGGCTGAGCACATAGAGTCAGAGGCCACCGCGTCACTCCATCCTAAGGGACTCAGCTAATACTCTTCCAGGTCTGCTATGAAGCTTCCAGAAACAGACTTAACTTCCAGACTGTTCTGCTGATGTACGACCTTGTCAGTATCTAGCTTGGCAGAGATAAGCTTTCCGACTTAGATTCAACAGAAAAGCCAAACAAAACATGACTTACTTTTACTTAATTATAATTTAAATAATAATTTCATAGGACAGTAATACTTACTAGTGCTAACTCTGCACCAGGCACTATTCTAAGGGCTTTATGCACATTATTTATTTAATGTTCATACCAACCTTGACAAATAGGTACTGTTTTTAATCCCCACTTTGCAAATGAGGAAACTGAGGCGGGGGAGGTTAAGGAATCACTCAAGGTCACCCAGCCACTAAGCGTCAGATCTGGGTTGTGAATCCCAGGATGGCTTCAAAACACAATGCAGACAACCACAGCACGATAACAACAACAGCTCTCAATAAGCATTAGCTGTAAGGCGCTAGAAACTCTACTAAGGATGCATGATCACCTCACTGACTGCTCATAACCATCCGACAGGGTTGGTGCTATCATCATTCCACAGCTGGGGAAACTGAGGCACGGAGAGGCTCAATGTCCTGTCCAAAGTCACAGAACTAGTAAGGGGCAGCACCTGGATTTGAACATAGGCAGCCTGGCTCTAGAATGTTCACTCTGGCCTGTGCTGAACAGAGAGTCCACACAGAGTTGGGGAGAGAGGCTTCTTCCTGCCTCTCCGTGGAAGGCAGCATGGCTTTCTGTCTCTAGGGAGCGGGACAAGAGCTGCAGGGCACCTCAAGTTTTCTGCAGCTTTGGAAGTCCCTGCAGTAGGTTCTAGAAGGGAGCCAGCACCATCATCACGGAGGGCAGTGGCAGCAGTGACGGGGTGGAGAAACACCCGACATGGCTTCATAAACAAGGAGTCCAGTTGAACATCTCAAGAGTAAACCAGGGAAGATTCAGGGGCTGCCTGGGATCCCACGTCATGTAAGTGAGGGCTGGATCCAGGAAAAGTGAGTCGTTGCTGTGCGTCCACGGGCTCACTTGCCTTTGAGTAAGTCAACGCCTACCTTCAGTACATTGAGCACAGTCTATGAGAAACGGCTTCTTTTCTGGTCAGGGTGACGGCGTGAACAACACTGGCCAAACAATTAATACCCAACGGTTTCCATAACGGAAAACTGACCGGCTTAGGCATAGCACACGGGAGCAGATTTATCCAGCTCAGGGTTTACTATTGACGGACATTTGAGGCTGGCGAATACTTGGTTGTCAGGCACTGTCCCACGCCCTGCGGGATGTTTTGCAGCATCCTGGCCTTTAGCCTCTACGAGAGTCAAGTAGCAAAACCCTCTACCCCCAGTGGAACAAAAAAATGACAAATGTCTGGAGGAGGAAGGTAGTCGTGTCAAAATCAAACCACTGATCTGGCAGCTAATCAGATTCATTTGTTGAGGAATTAATACAGTCCCGGGCTTTGGGAATGGAAATGGGTACAAGACAGAGGCAGCTGGGGCCACCCGGAAGCTCACAGTTTCGAGAAAAAAGAGACAGATGTTAACCACATGATTCTGCAGATAATTCCTGGTAGAAAGTGTTACAAAGGAAAAGTGCAATGCCTTCAGCTAGGATAAAAAAAAAAAACATGCAATTCATTATCGACTAGAATTTTATCAAGAGAGGATGTCGTAGGTCTCCAAAGAATGCCAGTTGGTTCTGCCGAAACAGAGTGTCACCTTAAACCCGAAGGCTCGTCCAGTTCAAGGGACCCTGCTCCTAGCCCTAAGGTGGGCAGACAGGTGGAGGAAACAGCCCTCCTTTGGCACAAGAGGGGGCGTGGGGCTCCCCTCCGCCACCTGAATGTACATGAGCTCGACTCTGCCGTGCCTTTGGTCTATCAAGTGGCTGTCAGGAGGACTCTGCGGCTCTGGGAATAATGTACTCCACTGTTTATCTGGCCAAACAGAAGAAGCATCCACTGAGACCGAGGCGAGGGGAAATATATCCCTCTAAAAATAAACCTGATTTTCATTTCAAACTGGGTCAGTTTGGCCTGGGAATTATTAGGGAGTGTAGCCGAGCCGCTCAGGAGATGAAGCGGAACCCTTGCTAATTTCATTTGCATATGCTGCTTACAATGCAGGCAGCCCACTGCTCCGGCCTGGCAGCTCCCTGCGCTGGCACCTGCTGCTTCCTGCCCTGCTCTGCAGGTTCTGTCTGAGACGCACCGAGGTGGCTGTTGTCTCAGACAGGTGCAGAAGTCACGGAGAGCCTTTGCATCGGGGCCACTTGTCCAGGACAGGGCAGAGGAAGGGCACCGGTGAGGGTGGGGCGGGGGGTGTCACCGTCCAGGTGGCCTCAGGTGGGTCCCGCAGTGTCCCAGCAGCAGCTGTGCCTGTGGCTTGCTGGTGCTGGGAGGTGGGAGCCAACTGCCTCCCTGCATGTACTTAGCCTTGACGTACGTGTGCTCAGGATGGGTGCTGGGGCGCTCCCACGGAACAGGGGTGAAACAGAAACACGGGGACACCGTCGAAGGGCTGGAGGGCCACGCACATCGCCCCCGCTGCGTCCCATTCACCACGGGCTCTTTAGTCCCTCCCCCTCGGTCTTTCCCATCCACACGTCTAAGGGCTTATCTCAGTCACTCTCAAACTTTGACTTCCCTCTTCCCCTAAGAACTCAGCAGCTTTCGCCTGGGTCCCTTGTGATGCTGTGCCGCTCAAAAGTTCCCAGATTTGGGGATTTCACGGACTAAGAAATAATAACTTATAAACAAATGAATCAAAGCACGGACATTTATTAATTTGTCTGTGAAGGACAAAACAATCCTACTATTTACTATGATAACATGAACATCATTTCATAAACAAAAGGCCTTTTAATGCCAAAAAAATGCAGAAAAGCAGTTGTCTCTAAATATTAAGAATTTAATATTTAGAATTTAAATATTAAGAATTTAACATTAAATAGAATATTAATATTAAATAGGATTTAATATTAAGAATATTAAATTCTTCATATTTTATTTATTTATTTATTTATTTTTTGAGACAGAGTCTCACTCTGTTGCCCGGGCTAGAGTGAGTGCCATGGCGTCAGCCTAGCTCACAGCAACCTCAAGCTCCTGGGCTCAAGCGATCCTTCTGCCTCAGCCTCCCGAGTAGCTGGGACTACAGGCATGAGCCACCATGCCCGGCTAATTTTTTCTGTATATTTTAGTTGTCCGGCTAATTTCTTTCTATTTTCAGTAAAGATGGGGTCTCATTCTTGCTCAGGCTGGTTTCGAACTCCTGACCTTGAGTGATCCTCCCACCTTGGCCTCCCAGAATGCGAGGATTACAGGCGTGAGCCACCACGCCCAGCCTTTCAATTCTTAATATTTAGAGAGTAAATATTCTTATACACATGGCGATATGCATAACACACACACACAGCCTTTCTCTTCCGCATTTTACGACTGATTAGTGAAAAGTCCGCCAAGATCTGTCACCTGTCCAGGGCCCACACCTGGGCACCCGCAACTTAACTCATTTCCCAGACTTGAATCTCTGTTTTCCTCTCCATGAAACCTCCAAAAATGTCTCCCTAAAAGTCAAATCTGATCATGCATCTCCACTGCTGAAAACCCTCTGACAGCCTCAACTACCCTCGGGATACGGTGAGACACACCCGGGGAAGAAGAGAGATGCTAAGTAACTTGCTGGGTCACACGGCTACTTCTTGACAGAGCCTGGGTGTGAAGTCTGGCATGTCTGACTGCAGACACGCTGCTGCTCCTAGCCAGAGAGCGCCGTGCTCCTGGCCCGGCCCATCAGTCCGCCTCCCGGAAGGCTTCCGTTTGTCTGTCTTTGCTCCCTTCCCACCTTCGTGGACTGCCAGCCTCAGATTTCCCCACCTTCTCCTCAAAACCCAACCTGAACTTCTCTCTCTTGCTTCTTTATTCAAAGTCTGAAGTCTAACAGAACTGTCTGCAATGATGGAAACAGTCCCCATCCGGGCTGTCCAAGACGGTCGTTAATAGGCCCAGGTGGCTGATGAGTTCCTGAAGTGTGGATCGCGTGAACAAGGAATTCTTATTTTTAGTAAATGTTAATTAAAGTTAAATTAAAGAGTGACATGTGACTAGTGGCTGCAATATTAGACAGTGCAGGTTGAGACTTTTCTCTCTGAGTTTCATTCTTAGCAATAATCTGCAGCCCAGACAAATTATCCCATAAATGTTTAAAGGGAAACTATGGTACAGTGGAGCCAGAGCCTCTGGGTGTGAACCCCAACTCTTGCACTAATGAGCTCTGTGATTTTTTTTTTTTTTTTTTGAGACAGAGTCTCACTCTGTTGCCCGGGCTAGAGTGCCGTGGCATCAGCCTAGCTCACAGCAACCTCAAACTCCTGGGCTCAAGCGATCCTTCTGCCTCAGCCTCCCGAGCAGCCAGGACTACAGACATGTGCCACCAAGCTCGGCTACTCTTTTCTATATATTTAGTTGGCCAATTAATTTCTTTCTATTATTAGTAGAGATGGGGTCTCGCTCTTGCTCAGGCTGGTTTCGAACTCCTGACCCCGAGCAATCCGCCCGCCTCGGCCTTCCGAAGTGGAGCTCTGTGATCTTGAACAGTTTACTTAACTCTGTGCCTCAGTTTCCTCAACCCTTAAAACAAAGATGATAATAGTACCCACCTCGCGGGGTTGAGTGATGATTATATGAATTAATATGTGCAAAAATGCTTAGACACTGCCTGGTATGTAGGAATCACTGGTGTGTTTGCTATTATAGTTATTCACTTAGTTCATGCTTTGTGGCAAGCCCCATGGCTAAGCCTGGGCTACCTGCTAAAGAAAATACACCAGCCCCTGCTGCTAAATCAGCACTGTAGGGGCATCACCCTCACAGAGACAGACCATGCAAATCACGGCAGCAGTGGCCGAAACAGGCATTTACCAAGGCATAGTGCAGGACTGCACTTCACACTCACTGCCCCACTAGCAGGCATTATCAGCACGCCCATTTCCCAGACATGGTAACTGAGGCCTGGAGGCATAAGCAGTTTTGTCCAAGGTCACGTTGTTAGAACCTGCCAGGACCTGGATTCAAAGAGATGGCTCTTAACACGGTGTCAAACTGCCTGCTCCCTGGCCACCGAGAAGGGCGTCTGACGCCCTGTGATGACGACTGCTACCCTGACCAAAGCACAGATGGAGAAACAGACAGGGGAGGTCCACAGGCCGACGGAGGAGCAGAGTGGATATTTTTAAAGCTCCGTCCTTGGATAATCGAAGGATGGAGCCATGAGGATCTGCTGGGCTGTCACTGTCTGCGGCTGCTCTTGGTGACTCTGGCCTGGCAGCGATCCACCCTGGGCGGGAGCAGTGACAGAGATGGCCTCTTGGAGTGTGTGGAAGGGCTTCTGAATTCAACTGGGGGGAAGAATTTCTTTCATTGCTCCTCATGGAATCAGTGATGCACTCGTACCCCCTTCCCCAAACTGAAACCCCTGACTTTTCTAGATTCGAATCCGAAATAAACCTTTGGTTCCAGGCTCAAAGAAAGTCAAATAAAAACAACCCTGAGTTCCTCAGTAGACCAGGCCTTAGCCACCAATACCAGGGGACCGAGTGTTTGCCTCTTCCGTCAGGAACCACGGCCCTCTCGAGAGGAGACCTGGAATCACCTTAGGACATGGGATACAGTCTACAGAGAAAGCTAATTTGCCTTCCCCTTGATTGTAGGAAGCCAAGATCACTCAGTTTCTAGGTATACCGAGGATGCGCACTATTTCTGAGTGGCCCATTAAGTATACTGATCAATGGCTAATAATAAATAATACAGGATTCTGGCAAAAGAAAGCAAAAACAATTCTTCCCCAAACTCATTAACCCTTCTGCTTCCTTTATATTTTTTCCCACCAAACAACAAACAAACGCTCAAACAAAAATGCTCCTTGTGTCCTGGCACCGTAAAATCTTCCACTAGAGAGTCAAGTTCTTGCTCTGTCCATGGGTCTGTCTGGCATTTGGGAGTTACGTGGATTTACACAGATTTTTTTTCAGGCAATTCTTTAAAAAAAAAAAAAAGTCATTGCTTTAAGATAGCGTAGGTGAAGCCTATTTTGTAGTGAAAACATACAGCACCCAAACTCCCTTGTATTGATGGTAGCACCGTTTATTAGTAAAACTACCTTAGAAAGCTGCTTATACTATCTACTAAGGCTGAATATTCAGATATCAATACCTAGATATCTCTCTCCAGATATCTGAATATCCAGATATCTGAATATTGATATCTGAATATCCAGATATCTCTCTCCAGATATCTGAATATCCAGATATCTGAATATTGATATCTGACTATCCAGATATCAATATCTAGATATCTCTATCCAGATATCTAGATAGCTCTCTCCAGAATTCCACTCCTGTGTATCTACCCAAAAGAAACAAGAAGTGGGTGCTAACATCCATCAAATAGCATGTGTAGGAATGTTCAGAACAGCTTTGGTGGCAAAGAGCATAACCTATAAAGAGTCTAGGATATTAAGCCTCTGACACAACATTCTTAGCTTCTGTGTCATACAATAACTCTGTCTTCGGTTCCAATGTTATAAACAGCCGTAACTTCCCATCGTTCAAAGAATGGATGGGCTAAATTTTATGTTAAAACCTTTTGAACTGGAAAGGTAAGATCCTAGAAACAACTGACAGAGACGTAAGGAAAATCACGATGAGCTCTTCAGAAGATTATTGCTCTGGGAAACTAAATATTGCTCTCTGGCCCTGTACCCTCCACAACCTTAATGCCTCTGATTTTGTCCCTACTAACCGAGTAGAACACGTTCATGGGCTGTGTGCATCTTGACCTCTTTTCGCAGGCAAAGAACGCTGGAATTAGAGTACATCTGGAAAGCAAAGTCATTCAAAACTGGCAGCCCACCAAATATTTACCGACTGTTAGAGGCATTGCGTGACTTTGGAAAGACAAGATTTAATTTTGGTCCCTTTTCAGTCGACCATGGGATGGGAGAGACAAGGTTGAGTGTGACCAGAGGGAAAGTGTATGCCTGGAAGATTCCTGAGACCCTCAGGTGATATCTACATTATAAAATAGGAGTACTGGCAGGTGGATCCAGGTCACAGACTGACAGGCCTGTTCCACGGCTGTAATTTGCCTAACCAGAAAAAACGCACCTTTGTGTAAAGTGAGCATCTAAGCCCCATGAGGCCGTAAATGCCTCAGCCTCTGCATTTACTGACCGAGTCAATATTTAATTGAGCATCTAGTACTTTGCACCAGGAATTGTCGCAGGCATTTGCCATACGTGGTGCATGCCATGGACATCACTCTTTCTCTTAAAGAAATCTGGAGGAAGAGATGGACAGTAACAAAATAAGGAAGTGTACAAGGTAATTTCGGATTGTGTTAAGTGCTGTCATGGTAATAAACAGGGCATTGTTTCAGAGGGAAAAAAAGCAAACCATGAGAAGCCCATTTTAGGCAGCATGGCAGAGGAGAGCTTCTCTAAAAAGGTTCCATTTAAACTGATGCTTGACAGAGCCAGCCACATGAAACACTGTGGGATGGGGAAGGACAGGGGACTGACAGCCACAGGATGACCCCGGTGACATATGCCCTGCTGTGGTCCCCACCCTGAGCACGGGCAGAGCCTATAACCTGCTTTTAATCCACAGTATATGATAAGGATGGAGAGATTTTGCAGATGTAAAGTTCTTCATCAGCTGACTTTAAATTACTCTAAAGGGGAGATTACTCTCATGGGCCTGACTCAATCAGGCGGTCCTTTTAACTGTTACGTCTAGAAATCAGAGAGCTGAAGCACCAGAGAAACTCCCTCTCTGTTGGGAGATCTGGAAAATTCTATAGCTGCAAGGAGAGGGATTGTGCCAACAACATGAAGCAGATCCTTCCCTGCTGAGACCCCAGATGAGAACACAGCCCTGCCGGCCCCTTCATTGCAGCCTCGTGAGACCCTGAGCAGGGGACTTGGCTAAGTTGCGCCTGGACTTCTGACCTAGAAAAATGGTTCAGTAATAAATGAGTATCCCATTAAACTGCTAAATTCGTAATCTCTTCTACAGCAATACAACGAAAACAAATACAACGCTCTGAGCAGGACAACCGTGAAGTCATTGGGAGGTGTGTAGTGAGCAAGGAGGGAGAAAGTTGGGTTGCACATTGTGGGCTGTTCTAGAACAAAGAAACAAAGATGCATGGTGCATAGTAGGTGCTTAAATCTGTTGCATGAATGAATGAATGAATGAATAATGAAAGTATGTTTGTAAATAAAAGTGTTTAATACTAAACTGCCTTCACCACTCTCTGTCCCAGATTATAAAACATTTTTTCAATAGATACTTACTGAAAGACCGTTATATGCAAAAACCTGTACTGTTATTACAGGGTCAAGAAAAGTGATTTAGAAAGAGAGCCTGGCCCAAGAAGCAAATTTTCAGCCAAAACATCTACCGGAAACTTCTGGACCAGGAAAAAGCTATGTAGTTACACGGAGATGAAAACTCTGTAATGAGGTACGGATACAACCCAGCGATCTGGGTCACAGCTGAAAGCCTGATGATTTGAGGTTTCTCTTCAGAGTCTAATAAACTATCTGAAAAGCTGCCAAGTGCTAATCAAGTCCGAGGAAGACAGCACTATAATAAGATAAGCACATCATCAAAGGCCACGTCGATAATGGACTGGAGGAAAGGAAATGAAGAGTTAAGAAAATCAGCAGGTCAATAACAACGGAGAATTCAATACTGAAAATGCAAAGGTGTTTATAGACTGGGGAGTCATAGTTCATGTGTCTTAAGTCAAGTCTTCCAGGCTTCATCTGAAAAAAAAAAAAATCTGGAAATTCAGAGAGGATAAATGAAAACAACGTGGCCGTCTTCTATCAGCTGGAGTGTGCACGTTATTCCTGTTGCCAGTTAGGCACACATGACGGCTACTAAGGTGAAGGCTAGAGTCCTGTTGCTCTTGTTTCCGGGAGCTGAGAGTATGATCTGTCACTGCACAACCAGAAATGGCATCCTCAAAGAGCAAAATCCAAACACGAGGAGACAGCGGCTCCCTGAGCTCGTACGTGTCCACATCCCTTCAACATTAGCTGGGCTGGTTCACTACGAAGAGTTTATTTGCATTTAAAAATACATAAAGATGTAGACTGGGCTCCTAAAAATGCAACTCTGCGGTGGTTTTCAAGGGAAAATGTCCACGCATTTTAGAACGAGACAATTAAGGATAACTTGTTGAAGTTAAGCAGAGAGGTAGGAAGCAGAAGACAGCTGGTACAACTGGGCATCAAATTGACACCGAATTTAGAGGCCACTAAAGGGAAAGGGGTGAGACGGTACATCTTAAAAATCGTTTTAAATACCACATCCCCACCACCACCGCCATCAGCAGCTTTGTGTTTCAGGAAGATGTTCCTACTGGGTCTGCCTTAGTCTCATTTCTCAGATGATCCAACCCATTCTCAAAGAGATTACCTTATTTTTTTTGAGTTAGCTTTAGGAATCAACTCCAATGCTCAAATTAGCTACATAGTTGACCGCTTCCTCCCAAAGGTCTATGAAAACCAAAAACAACACTGATGTTGTAATTAAGGGTTGTCAATTATTTTACATTGGATACTATGTTGAGTATGAGCAACCTCTTTCATGAGACTGACCCATTAATTTTCAAATCAACAAAACGGACATAAAAAAAAAACTTGATGTGCAGATACAGAGACAATGGTTAAGGCTTCTTGTTTTTTTCTTATGTTTTGATAGACACGGTTCATGTTACAACAGACAACCGATATGTAACTGATAGCATCGGTCTTTGATAAATGTTATCTCTCATGTGAGATAAAAATGGCAGTTACTGGCAGAACCTCATAAAGAGAGAGCACAGGCCCTTCCAGAAAGCAGCGCCCGAAATCAGATTACTACAGCTTCCCCTAGGATGAAGATGCGTGAGAGGAAAACATCATGCACGTTTCTGGTTCTGGAAACACCTAGGAATTGCTTTGCCTCGTAAGGAGGAGAAGGTCTAGAAGATGCAAAACAAAACAAGGGCAAGCATGAAAGTGATACGATTTCATTTCCGTATCCTTGCTCCCGTGAGATGATGAGTTTCGCAGAGCTGACTGTAGTCTGTAAGAAGGTGAGTTAGTGAATCCGTAATTTCTGACACTTCATTGCAGGGCATGAGAGGTGCAGTATTTTCTCCTGCCTGTCCACACGCAGCCTGCCAGCAAGGGAAGAGGAGGGAGGTAAATTATCTCTCTGCTTTGCTGCCTGGCTGTGCAGACCGTGTGTCCGACAGTGGCTGTGGTCAGTCTGGGGCTATTTTCAGGGATGGCGTCAGAGAGCTCTGCCCCATCAGCCTCACTGCATGGGGGCCCTGGCTGTCCTGCCTGCGCCTTATACGTCACTGGTGGTGTTAGATGATCTGAGAGGGCCAACCAATGACGAGTTTCTATTTGAAGGGTTGGGTTTCACTTTAATGCATATTATTTAAAAAAAAATAAACCTAGTACATCAAAGCTGTGATTTCACATACATCACTTCTTAAGATAAAGATGGGTTTAAAAAAGTGAGTTGGGAGTTGGTTTAATAAGAAATATGAAAGAAATAATCATCCCAGTGGTACCTGGAAATGGCAAAAATCACAAAGACGGTGTGTTAACCGCTGAGGTCTAGAGAACAATTCAGAAGATGATTTTCTTCTTATTTCACTGTATTCATGATCGCTTTGTTGAGACTTTTGGTATTTGTTTTCATTTACAAAATAACTATATGCTTAAGGCAGAAAATTTGGAGGTACAGACAACCACAAATGAAATCATGAAAATCAACCATAATGCTACTTCTTACATATAAGGATAGTTAGGCTGGGCATGGTGACCCATGTCTGTAATCCTAGCATTTTTGGAGGCCAAGGTGGGAGGACTGCTTGAGGCCAGAAGTTCAAGAGCCACCTGGTAACTTAGAGAGACTCTGTCTCTACAAAAAAGTTTTAAAAATTAGCCAGGCACGGTGGCATACACCTGTAGTCCCAGCTACTCGGGAGGCTGAGGCAGGAGGATCACCTGAGCCCAGGAGTTTCAGGTTGCTGTGAGCTAGGCTGACGCCACGGCACTCTAGCCGAGCAACAGAGTGAGACTCTGTCTCAAAAAAAAAAAAAAAAACAAAACATAAGGCCAAGGCTTGAGCTTTGGGGAGCATTTGGAGAGTTACTACAGTGTTGTATTGGAGAGAGTTTAGAGGTTAGAATTTTGCATAGCTGAGATGAGTATATACAACATTTGAATTCATGTTTCTTAAATTAAGTACTCTGGGCTACCCCAAAAGCTGGCTCGA